>SSNR01000206.1:683919-766904 GCA_006937965.1 Callopanchax toddi
GGGGGGGGGGGGGGGGGGGGGGGGGGGGGGGGGGGGGTGATGAGCAGGATTTTAGGTGAGTATGTGTTCAGAGGGCAGGCAGTGGAGATGCTGGAGAACAGGACTGATGGGATCTCTGGATGGGGTGCAAGTGATGACCTGTGCAGCAGCATTTTGAAGGAGCTGAAGTTGGTGAAGGGATTTGTGGGGGAGACCAAAGAGGAGATTGTTGCAGTAGTCAATCCTGGCGGTGACGAGGCTATATGTACAAGGATGGCTGCAACATGGGGAGTGAGAGATGCAGGCAGTCGATTATGTTCAAGTGAAAGTAGGCAGAGCAAGTGGTGTTAATGTGGGCTTGGAAGGACAGAGTGCAGTCGAGGTTGACACAGACACTGCACATGGGGTGATGGAATAATTAAAAATGTTCAATGTTAATAGATAAACTGTTGACCTATTAGCTCTATAGGCATGCTGACTTTTTGTTAGTAATATTATATAAAATATCCATCCATCCATCCATTTTCTGTAGCCGCTTAATCCTCCACAGAGGGTCGCGGGGCAGCTGGTGCCTATCTCCAGCGGTCAAGGGGCGAGAGGCGGGGGACACCCTGGACAGGTCGCCAGTCCACCGCAGGGCCACACAGAGACGAACGAGACAAACAACCACACACCCACTCACACCTAAGGACAATTTACCAGCCCAATTAGCCTGACAGTCATGTCTTTGGACTGTGGGAGGAAACCGGAGTACCCGGAGGAAACCCACGCATGCACGGGGAGAACATGCAAACTCCACGCAGAGAGGCCGCAGAGCCGGGACGCGAACCCATGACCTCCTTGCTGCGAGGCAACAGTGCTAACCAACTGCGCCACCATGCAGCCTATATAAAATATATTTACCTAAAAGTGGATCAAATCTTCTAATAAGAACTTTTTCTAATATTTTAGACAATTGTGGAAGTAATGAGACAGGCCTGTAATTTGTGAAGCTCCCCAGTCTTAAACAGTGGCAAGATTTTAGCTATTTTCATCTAATTTGGAAATGTTCCAGTTTGGAATGATACAATGCAGACATATGTATCACTGTAATTAATTTTTTTAATCAAGCCCCACCACTTATATATATATATATATATATATATATATATATATATATATATATATATATATATATATATATATATATATATATATATATATATATATATATATATATATATATATATATATATATTCAGTTATTTATCTCTAGTTTATCATTCTAACACACACATTACACACAGGATGAAATGCTGAGAGTTTGGACAGGACACAGTGATTCTGTAAATGGAAATTTATGAATGTCTGATCAATTTTACCAAAACTACAGCCTCAGTCATTTACAAATGGATTACTAGATTAAGGCAACGGATTCTTATAACCTCGGACGAAAGCAAAATAACGGAGGATATAACCAGTTTGAAACTGTGAAATTCAGTCTGCTGTACTGCGTCTTCCTGTCAAGCAGGGGGCGCTGCCGAGTTATAAAACAGCTGATTTTGCAGCAAAGGAGGAGACTGTTCTGAGGCGGAACGGGTCATATCGGCTAGCCATTTTGTATGTTTATTGCCATTTATCAAGTATTTCTGAATCTTTTAAAAGTGCCATTCGCCAACCAGCGCGGTTTAATTAGATCCTCTTTTGAGAACAACTAAGGAAATCCTCAGAAATGTCAGAAAATACGGGTAAGTGTTTGAGTTTGTGCTAGCTGATTAGCTGTGTATGGCTAAATGTAGCTTTGTTGGATGCAGATTGCAGTGATCGTTAGGACTGTCAGTTAACAGGAGGTCAGGTTAACCTTCATGCCTTATTCTGACATATTTATCCATTTCTGCTTTTTTTAAAATCTATCTGTCCATCATGTCGGCTGGTTTTGCATGTGACACAATTTTTATAACAAAGGCTCTCTTGACATTTTGAAAATCTATTTTCATTATTTTCCAAATAGACTACTGGAACACTGAAAAATGTACTACCTTCCCAAGTCATTAGAGCATACTGTCCTACATGTTTAGAGGGTCCCCTGCACATGCACACCTGATATTCCAATGACTGAAATACCTGCTCAGTGTGTCATCCAAGTTCTGCAGAAGCCTGCTAATGAATCAACTTTAGTCCAGATCAAAAAGCCAGTTTGATTACACAATACAATATTTTTTAAATGACAAGACACACAAAATGATGTATTTACCATAATATAAATGTTGGTTGATTGAGATATGTTTTTTCTAACCAGTCTTAGGTATGTTAAGAATGATCATTAACTGATGCAAATATAATTTTTTTGAGTAGCATTGGTTTTAAAATTCACTACCCTCTTAAGTTACTGGAGGACAAAAATGTGCCATTATCTTACTTCTTTCTGGGATTAATAAAGTGTTTTGATTAACTTCCATTAAAACCCACATTTTTAATCTCATAGAAATTTCCCAAGCTCATCATGCATTCTGTGATTTTAGGGTTTTGTTTTTGGGATACATGCTGAAAATGATCAGTTTTATGTTTACCTCTAAATATCATCCATTATGCAACCAACTCTTGAAAATGAACAGGTTACAATCACAACCAAATGTATCAGTTCTTTGCAGGCAGCAAACTAAATATGACAACGTAGGAATGAAAAAATATATATAATTGACTTAATTGTCAGTAAAAGTGTAAATGTTAAATTATTCCTTTGTAGAAATGTTTATATAAGAAACACGGCAATAAGTTAGTGCAGGTTCTACAGTACATCCTGGAGAAGCATGTTCTCAAACGGAGAAAAAGACTTGGGTGTTTAAGAACCAAAATATTAACATCTAATCCAAACCATGGAGACACACAGGAAGTTGGATCAACTCCACAAAGGTTACTCTCTTTCTGGGTTAGAAAATATTACAGCAAACTAAATGATAATACATTTTAAAACACCAAGGAGTGTTTGATTCAGTTAATCTGATCTGTATTTGATTAACATTAAAAAGCATTTGGACCATTTATAGATTATTTGTGTGTGTTTTGGACCTTTTGAAGGACATGTCAACACATCGAGCTTCTACCAGGTAGTTCAGCTGATGCAGAATTATCAGGATTCAGTTTATTCTAATCATTAAAAGCTCCTCCATAGTGTCATGGAAAAATATGAACATTGGCAGCAATGCAGATACACAGGAAGCCTTGAAGACTACAGAATGTGATCATTTGACTTTATTCTCATTTTTTAATTCTGATCAGAACAAACGGAGTATGAGAGCTCACCTTCCAGTGGGATGACGAACCAAGAGAAGGAAATTGCTGCAGGTGCATATGAAGCTTTTGTGGTATGTTTATTTTTTTATTAAGATGGTTTAATTTGACAATTTAATGTGTGCATGTTTGTGTATGTCTTTTGTGTGTAAATAGTACTTTGGAAAACATCTTTTTCATATATTCTTCACTCGGGGTTCTTTCAGAAACTTGAAATCCTTCAAAATGCTTGAACTTTAACATGGTGTTCATGTATGTTTAGTCCTCCAGCAGGCTGTTGATGCAGAAAGATACAGTAACCTTTTAGTTTCAGATTTTTACTGTCAGGCTGAGCAAAAACTAAATACAGTGTAAAAGGTTTAGTCCAATCCAAAGTACTGGTCTATTGAGCAGAGTTTTTTTCCTTTTTTAATATAAAAATTAAAAGAAAAATCATGAAGATTTAATCTTGTGAGCTCGTTCATAAAACTTGACTAAATTCAGCAGTGACCCAGATCTATAAAGTCATGCCCACAACGAGTTAAAATGTGTGTATGTTGATCAACGTGTATCCATAAATAAAACTATTGACATGAGTCAAATCTAAACTTTAAAATTAATATTTTCAGTTTAAAAAAAATGCAAAATGTTTCATTGTGATTATTTCTTTATGAATATGAGAAAAATCATGTTTGAAAATATAAATTATTTCTTCAAACTGTGATCATAGCTACATGGTCGCAGGCTGATCTCTGAACATATCTGTGCTCCACTGATCAGTATCAGTATGTTGATATACCCAAAATTTTGTTTAAAAGGGGAAAAAAAAAAAAGACCTGCAGAATAAGTTGACAGCAGCATCCAGTCAACTGCTGAGGGGCACTTCAGTTCTGAGTTATTAACCTGAAGGTCTAGAACTCCATTATCAGACAAACTCATTTTAAAGGTGTGTTTAAAAGAAACAAAAAGTCTGAAATGGCATCTGTTCTCCTGACAGGCTGGGAAGTATGTTGAGTCCCTCAAACAGCTTGAAGCTCTGCAGGATCTCAATAAAGAGGACTACAAGATCGCCATGAATAAAGCTGTGGTCGAGTTCTTCAGAAGTGGTCAGACCACTTCAGGGACACTGAAGCAAACCTTGACGGCAATGAAAAACCGGGTGAGTGAGTGCAGAGCTGTTGTGTTTGAGTTAAACAGTCTTGTTTGTTTTGATGACCTCCAGGACTCTTTGTATTTCAGCTTCATACATCAGCAGAGGACGTCGATGGGCTGGATGATGTAGAGAATTGTTTGCTTTACTACAATCAAGCCATCATCCTTTATCACATGCGGCAGTACTCGGAGGCCATCTCCATAGGAGAGAAGCTCTACCAGTTTCTGGAACCGTTTGGTACGTTTTTCTGCTTTGTAAGCATTTCTGATCTACTGTTGATTATATAACGTTCAGTTACCAGAAAAGGGTAGAATATCAGATATTTATCTGCAGTAGGGATCACACCTACCAGTGACATCTCTCACAGTGGTCTCTAGAAACGGGAAGTAGACCTCTGACTGGAACAGTACTTATGGCTAGTCAGATTAAGAGAGACACTGCTGCAGATCTGTCTCATATTAGCAGCTAGTTGTTTTGGTCTTTAAAACAACTCGTGTTCTAAAAAGTCCCACTGATGCATTAGAACTCTGTTATCTGTCAGTAAACCTCTACAGGTTAGCATGGGACTGTTTAGTTTATGTTGCTGCAGCAGGACATACTTTTACTCAAGACATTATTCAGTCGTGTTCGTTTATGGTTCTCAATAGTCCACCTAGTTGATATAATTTAGATTTTAATTATGTTTTATCTGCACGTTGGTCTGAGGTTCAGCATGGATTCACTGTGTTCATTTGCCCTAGAAGAGAAATTTGCCCAGGCTGTGTGCTTTCTGTTGGTGGATCTCTACCTGCTGACCTTCCAGCCAGAGAAGGCCCTTCACCTGCTGGCTGTTCTGGACAAAATATCTGCACAAGGAAGCAACAAGAACGGCAAAGGAGAGGTAGATTCACACACTTTACCATCAGTGAAAAACCTGGAGCCTGTTTCCTGAGAGCCTTCCTCCCATTCTGGACTGATTTATTTGAAATCAAATGTATTTGGTTTCATGTTATGAGGAACAATTATTACAATTTGTGTTAACCCTCTGGGCGCCAAAGTCGCAATATTGCGACAAGCGCTATTACTGAGTTTAATGAGCCACAGCTGCTGACATGAGCCGTTTTTTAGTTTCTACTTTACACCAGAAGATCGTGGACAACTGTAGCTTCATACTAAGCAACATTTTTGGGTGTGTTTATATTGAAAGCTTTGGAGAAAAAGGAGTTTAAAAACCTCCTCCCGTCGGAGGAGACGGGAGGGGAGTGGTTACCGCTGCCGCGCCGCTCAGGGCCAGTTTCGGAGCGAGGAGAGAGGAGAAAACTTACTATGAGGAGACTTCTGTTCACTGTTCACCAAGCACTTCATCAGGTAATGGCTGACTCAGACTCTGAAGAGGAAAATCCACCTCTGATGAAGATGATCAGTCGTCCAGGGAGACTGCAGCTGTGTCTGCACGCAGCGAGAGTGACCTGGTTCGCCATTACGACCCAAAAGCAGCTCATAGGTCCGGTTCTGTTCGGTTCAGCTTTGCTTTACGGTGTCCACAGAGGAAGGATGTGGTGTCCATAGCAAGCAAGGGTAGTAAAAACACCGCGAATAGTAACAAAAAGAGCGAAAATGTAAAAATTCGCGGCAAACTCAGTAGAACCCGCGAGAGAAAAAAAACTGTAAATAGACGGAACGCAGCGTTCACTGTCCCTCTGTAAATGAGGATGATGATGGTGGGGTTTTCCCGGGAGATGATGAAGAGCATCACAGGTGCATCAGACACTTTGATGAACCTGTTGAGTGTTTGGAAACAGGTCTGGCCAGTTCTGAGCCCACTGGTTTCCTGTATGTTCTTTAGATGATGGATTATATACTTTTACATTTTTATACACTATATATATATATATATATATATATATATATATATATATATATATATATACATAAAATCAAAAACTAAAAATAAAGATACGGTAAATGCCTGTAAAAGTTACACACCCAATGGTGCTGCTGCATGATGACATCATAATATGCAAATTAGATACGTGAATTTGTTCCAGTCACAAACTTTGATTCAAACTGAAAATTTTTCTCATTTACAGTACGCCTTTATCTCTAACCATATTAAAGTTACAACCTTTTGAAATTGTAATGTCAAAAAAGATGATTTTCTTGGAAAAACTCTGGCGCCCAGAGGGTTAAAACAAGAGAAAAAGAACTAACAAAAGATATCACACCCTTTAGTTTAGATTTGACCCCTTTTTAACCCTTGTGCTGTCATAGGGGGTCACGTTGACCCCAAATGACTAGAAAACTCCATAGGCCCCAAAATAAGGACAGATTAATGTACTACACATTTTTATTTCATTATTAAACTGATGGATCCCAAAACTGAAACAGGTCTATAGTTTTATCCTTACTTCCCATGTTTTAACGACACACACTCCTCTTAGATCAGATTTCCCTTCTCTGAACTCAAAGACATGTTGAGACAAATTAGAAGGCTTTCATTTTTCAGCTTTAAAAAGTATTTCCAGTGTTTTTAATGTCTACAGATTTAAAGTATTGGACTGAATAAATGATTTGTTGGTTTGCTGTAACCCACCTTATTATTTTATTTGACCTTTTCTGAAGTTTAATTATTGGATATATGTTTTATAATCACTTCCCCACATCTCAACACAACAGAACCTGTCTGGTTTAATAAGAGAACAAGCTAACGGTTCCAGCAGATCTCTCGTTTTAGAAAGAACAGCAACAGATTTAGTTTTTTGGACATTTTCTATGTGGTTTCCAGCAAAATGTTTTATTACACAAACTATTTTCATTTGAACTCCATTTAAACTGTTTTGTTTCACCATTTGCTTTAACTCCACCAAATACCATAAACCTAGTTTTACCTTCGTGTAATGGTAACATGTTACTAAAGTTTAATCAGATGTTTTCATACAAAAGAATAATCTAATTCCATCATAGACCTTAGCAAACGTACTTCATTCCAATGAATGGTTAATTTAAAAGCTTGTAGTTGATTCTATTCTGTTTATTTCCAGAACAACAGTTCAAACAAAGAAGGAGTGAGCCAGAGGCTGGAATTTGCTGCAATGATTGAAGCAGCGAAATCCAAAATTCATCAAGTAATAAGTCTTTTCATCATTAAACATCAGCTGTTGCTTTGGTTTCTTTGTGTCTGATTGTTTGAACGGCTTGTGTTCCAGTACAAAGTGAGGGCCTACATTCAGATGAAGTCTTCTAAGGCCTGTAAACGAGAGATCAAATCAGTGATGAACACCGCAGGAAATGTAAGTGTCAGAACATCTGGCAAACAGCTGGATTGAAGAACTCATTACTCCTCAAAGTGGATTTAACTAAGATAAAATGATTTCTAGTAATTTAACAATGTTCATATTTTTGCTCTTGATGGTCTTGGTTTGCTACAGATGCTTAAGCTACATGCAACCTGGATGAGACATAACTTAGTCCTTGTACTTGTAGACCTCTGACTGGAGCACTACTGTGTTTGTCAGCGTGGCGTCCTTGTGTGACCTGACCTGTGTCCTGTCTTCTTTCAGTCTGCACCATCACTCTTCCTAAAGAGTAATTTTGAGTATTTGAGAGGAAACTACCGGAAAGCAGTGAAGCTGCTAAACAGCTCCAATATCGCAGAACACCCTGGACCGATCAAGACGGGTGAGGGCTCTGATGGCCTCTAAAGAGGACAGCGCTGGATGCAGTTACAGAATGTTTCCTTTAGGTTGCTTCTCCTCTGAGCTAGCTCCGCTTTGTGTTCTTTTATTATTCAGGTGAATGCGTTCGCTGTATGTTCTGGAACAATCTGGGCTGCATTCACTTTGCAATGGGAAAACATAATCTGGGCATTTTCTACTTCAAGAAGGCACTGCAAGAGAATGACCACACATGTGCACAACTGGGAGATGGCAGCAGTGAGCAGTGTAGGTACCAGGATCCTGTTGATCCCTCTAATACTTGTTCTAAACAAACCTAAATTAAGTATAGGTTTTCACTCATGGATCTGTCATAATCAAGTGAGGTGAGATGAGTTTATATTCCTGCTACTAAACCTGTTATGTGCTTCCTTTTTTCCATTCTGCAGCTAAAAAGTTCACAGGTGTTCCCATGTGTGCTCTACTAGCCAACAAGCGCTATGAGCTGTTGTATAACTGTGGTATTCAGCTGCTGCACATCGGCAGACCTCTGGCAGCGTTCGAGTGTCTGATGGAGGCGGTGCAGGTTTATCACTCCAACCCTCGACTGTGGCTGCGGCTGGCAGAGTGCTGCATCTCCGCTAACAAAGGGGTACTGCTCTTTACGTTGATGCTGTTAGAGTGACTTGTTATATTTGTTTGTTCTCTTTTCCAAAGACTCAACTCAAATCATGAAAGGGATGTTTGTGTCGTTCTGTTGGTTACTTATCTACTTTAAGGGCCACACCCACTGGTGACATCACTCAGTCTCTAGAAATGGGAAATAGTCCTCTGATCAGAGCAATCACGTGGATAGTCAGAGAGACGCTGCTGCAGATCGGTGACAAATTGTCAGCTAATTTTCAGATATTTAAAACAACTCTTTATCCTAAAAAGTTCCACTGACGCATCAGAACTCTGTTACCTGTTAGTAAACCTGGACAGTTTAGTTCGTTTCAACTCAACGCCTGAATCACTACGCTACTGAATATCCTGCTGCTGCAGAAAAACACCTTAAACTAAACGAATGATCTCATGTTAAACCGTAGAAGTTAACTAACAGGTTATATAGTGTTCTAACGCATCAGTGTGACAAACCTTGCAGCTAATTTATCACCAATCTGCAGCAGTGTCTCTCCAGATTTGACTAGCCATGGGTACTGCTCTGGTCCAGAGGACTACTTCCTGTTTCTAGAGACTCCACTCCTCTCTGCTGTCAGACCTGTGCACGCGCTTGTGTACACACACATGTCCAGGTGTTGCTAAAGCTCAATTAAACTATAATTCATCCTGTTGATTTATGTAAACTCCTTCCAGAACATTTACCTTCATATACAGTGGGGCAAAAAAGTATTTGGTCAGCCACCGATTGTGCAAGTTCTCCCACTTAAAATGATGGCAGAGGTCAGTAATTTTCATCATAGGTACACTTCAACTGTGAGAGACAGAATGTGAAAAAAAAATCCATGAATTCACATGGTAGGATTTTTAAAGAATTTATTTGTAAATTAGGGTGGAAAATAAGTATTTGGTCAATAACAAAAATTCAACTCAATACTTTGTAACATAACCTTTGTTGGCAATAACAGAGGTCAAACGATGACTATAGGTCTTTACCAGGTTTGCACACAGTAGCTGGTATTTTGGCCCATTCCTCCATGCAGATCTTCTCGAGAGCAGTGATGTTTTGGGGCTGTCGCCGAGCAACACGGACTTTCAACTCCCTCCACAGATTTTCTATGGGGTTGAGGTCTGGAGACTGGCTAGGCCACTCCAGGACTTTCAAATGCTTCTTACGGAGCCACTCCTTTGTTGCCCGGGCAGTGTGTTTGGGCTCATTGTCATGTTGGAAGACCCAGCCACGTTTCATCTTCAAAGCTCTCACTGATGGAAGGAGGTTTTGGCTCAAAATCTCACGATACATGGCCCCATTCATTCTTTCCTTAACACGGATCAGTCGTCCTGTCCCCTTAGCAGAAAAACAGCCCCAAAGCATGATGTTTCCCCCCCCATGCTTCACAGTAGGTATGGTGTTCTTGGGATGCAACTCAGTATTCTTCTTCCTCCAAACACGACGAGTTGAGTTTAGACCAAAAAGTTCTACTTTGGTTTCATCTGACCACATGACATTCTCCCAATCCTCTGCTGTATCATCCATGTGCTCTCTGGCAAACTTCAGACGGGCCTGGACACGCACTGGCTTCAGCAGCGGAACACGTCTGGCACTGCAGGATTTGATTCCCTGCCGTTGTAGTGTGTTACTGATGGTGACCTTTGTTACTTTGGTCCCAGCTCTCTGCAGGTCATTCACCAGGTCCCCCCGTGTGGTTCTGGGATTTTTGCTCACCGTTCTCATGATCATTTTGACCCCACGGGATGAGATCTTGCGTGGAGCCCCAGATCGAGGGAGATTATCAGTGGTCTTGTATGTCTTCCATTTTCTGATAATTGCTCCCACAGTTGATTTTTTCACACCAAGCTGCTTGCCTATTGTAGATTCACTCTTCCCAGTCTGGTGCAGGTCTACAATTCTTTTCCTGGTGTCCTTCGAAAGCTCTTTGGTCTTGGCCATAGTGGAGTTTGGAGTCTGACTGTTTGAGGCTGTGGACAGGTGTCTTTTATACAGATAATGAGTTCAAACAGGTGCCATTAATACAGGTAACGAGTGGAGGACAGAAAAGCTTCTTAAAGAAGACGTTACAGGTCTGTGAGAGCCAGAGATTTTCCTTGTTTGAAGTGACCAAATACTTATTTTCCACCCTAATTTACAAATAAATTCTTTAAAAATCCTACCATGTGAATTCATGGATTTTTTTTTTCACATTCTGTCTCTCACAGTTGAAGTGTACCTATGATGAAAATTACTGACCTCTGCCATCATTTTAAGTGGGAGAACTTGCACAATCGGTGGCTGACCAAATACTTTTTTGCCCCACTGTAACCATTCTGACAGCGCTGTCCAGCAACCAGACTTCAGGATGTTTGTTAATTATATTTTTTAAAAAGGTGATAGTCTGGACAGGTACTTGGAGCTGAGTAAAATAATTACCTAACCACGGTGTTTGGGGTGCCTGAGAACTACAGCTCATATTTCTTTACTAAATCGGTCTGAAGGCAGGCCAGTCCTTTATTCTGGAAACACAGAACAACTGATTCTTTAAACGTTGGTAAAGCAGACTTCATCTCAAGCAGAACTTTATTGTAAATCCTTTTTAAAAATTTTATCAGTACAAATCTGGACACGGGGAGCTGTGTATACTGTCTGACGCTCCACCTTCTTTTTTTTTTTTTAGGGAATTTGAGAACGTTAGTCTCACTGTAAAGACTTCTGACTGCAGGTATCCAGTTTAATCACAAACACATCAGTTGTCTGTTGACCTGGAGCTGTTTAAATTTGCCTCAATTCTATCAAATTTGCCTTATTTTAATCAAATTTTTCAAATAATTCCATCCCTCTCTGAGTGATGTCACCAGTGGGATGTGGTCATTGCTGTAGATGAATAACTGATGGAACAACCCAAACTTTAACAGACTTGGAAAACAAGGTTACAGTTTGGATGAAGAATCTATAAATGTTTTCTTGCTAGCGTGTGAAACTGTACTTCTTTGTACTGACGTTGGTGTTTAAAATACAGCCTCTGTGTTTGTAATTCCAGGGGTCAGAACAGGAAAGCAAAGGCCTACCTTGTAAAAAAGGAATTGTTCAGAGTGTCATTGGGCAGGGCTACCATCGCAAGATTGTCCTGGCGTCACAGTCTTCACAGAATACCACCTACAGGTCAGTGTTGGTTCCACAATATTCTCCAGCCCCAAACCTGCAATCAGAGCCTGGAGATCAGGATAGTTAGCCTTTCCTAAATGGCAAAGAGCAGGATTGCTTAGAGGGGACAGGATGGGGAACATTATGTAGTGAGAGAACATTTCAAACACATCAACTTTGTATCATCAGGTAATTACAGATTTCTACTTAAAACTAGCTGACATTTAAAACGCAAAAAGAGTAACTTTGAGACAACAAATTGAAGTAGTCATTTTGAGTATATGTTTTATTCATATGTGGGTAAAACTTCACCAATACGAGGTGCTGGAAAATCTTGGGAACCCTGACTGTTCCAGAAGGTCTCCCGTCTCAGTGGCAGGGAAATACCATGAGAATAGACCCACCAGGAGCTGAGACTGAACAGTACTGGAGAGGGATATGGGAGGAGGAGGAGGAGGAGTATCAGCACTAGTGGAAGATCTGAGATCTACAGTATTGGTATCATTTGACACATCTGTTGGCTAACTTTAAATTCATAGTGTATCTGTATGAATTCATCTCTGAAGCTATGTAATATAGATTAGAAGCTGCACTAATATGCTTTGCTAATGCAGGATACATGTAAATATTTTATATCTTGCACATTACATATTTTCCTCTTTTAATATTTATGAGCGTCTAACTGACATGTAATCATTGAATGATGGAAGGCGTTCTGGCTCTTTGCACAGTGACGGGCAGTCAGCAGCGATTCCTGTAGCCAGTATGGAGTTTGCAGCCATCTGTCTGAGGAATGCTCTGCTGCTGCTGCCTGAACACCAGCAGCCAGAGACCAAGACAGAGAGCGGCTCCAAAAGCTCCAGTCATTCAGGAAGCACTGAGAGTGGCAGCGAGAACAGCGACGTGTGCAGGTCAGTTTCACCTCTCCTTTCCTCTCATCAGGGTGGAGGGACGGTAATGGGCTGGGTTTGGCTCTCAAGGTTTATAAAGCATGTCACTGTACCATTCACATGATGTAAATTCCTTTAAAGGAGATCCCACGTGTTTTCTCTGGTCGTATGGATCGTAGGGAAGCACTTCCTTTGCTGTAATCAGTTGCTACAGTGGCACTCTGAGGGGGATTACCTAAAGATTTCCCCTTGTGAAAAATGGCTGTTTAATAAGTACTGTACAATAAGGACCACATCCACTGGTGGCATCACTCAAAGTAGGCAGATTCTGTAGAAACAGGAAGTGGCCCTCTGACCGAAGCAACACTCATGGCTAGCCCAGTCTGGAGAGACGCTGCTGCAGATCAGTGACAAATTAGCTGCTAATTTTCAGCCATTTAAAACAAATCTTACTGTAAAAAGTCCAACTGACATGTTAGAACGCTGTATTACCTGTTAGCTAACATCTACAGGTTAGCATGAGGCCATTTATTTAGTTGATGCTGCTGATGTAGCCTAGTGATGCAGATGTTCAGTTAAAACAAGTGGTCTCATGCTAAATTGTAGAGGTTTACAAACGACTCTTTTAGAAATCATTTAGTTTTATTTAATTTGCCATAAGCAATAGCAATATTAAATAAAATATTTTCTAAATTAAAGATCACATTGCATGTTATATTGCTGTCCAATACTTTTATACATACGTAGACTACTATGTGAAGAGGAAGATCTGGGAACATTCAACACTAAACCTGCTTCAGAGGCTATGAGGACTACAGATTGTTCAGATTATTACCATCCAACAAAATAAATAATCATTAAATTACAGCTTTAACATGTTATGATTTAGTGGAGCTAAAGCTGATGATTAACTACTAAGTTGTTTACAGAAGTTGTTTGAATTTAAAGAAACCAAACCTGAGTAAAGAGAGAATGTTTGTTTAAAAAACTAAAGATCAGGACAAATAGTAAACCCAGATCAGCTACAGGGATTCATCTGATGAGGAGTTAAAATTGTTGACTTTTTAAAATAAAAAATGTATAGAAGTCATCTGATAAACAGAGTATTATGTCAACTTTCCATAAAGTATTAAATTTCTGATCAGTATTTATGGTTACTGGTGACTAAAATAGTGCATTTATTGTGATGATGTCAGGCCGGGTTCGGGCTTCACGTCCTTTGGGTCTTTTGGGTTCGGATTGAATTTTTGGGCCCGTTAAGAACTCTACTGAGTCCATTTTCTCCCCATAAAACAGGTCCCTGTAATGAATCCAAAAGGTGAGGGACGGATTTCCTTTCAAATATTGATGCAAAGAGCAGACAACAGAATCATTGCAGTTCTAATATATGGGGTGAATCAATCAAGCATGTCAGAAATTAAAATGTGTGTAAGACTAAAATAAAAGACCCCTTCAGTTTAACAAAAACAGTCAACCCTCCACAGAATTGTTCTGTAAAGACAGAAATCTAAATCTCAGGAGTTAAAATGCAAAGAAAACTGTTTTATTCTGTTTCAAGGAAGCCGTGGCTCAGCAGATAAGGAAGGTTGTCTGCTGATCAGAAGGTCAGTGGTTCAATCCCCGGTTCCTTCAGACCACACGCTGAAGTATCCTTGTGCAAGATGCTAAAGCCCAAAGTATCAATTAGTGAATCGCTCCAAAAGTGAAAGTAAAAACGTGCTGCTGACACTGCCGCTGTAACATCACAGTGACACTGTGACAGCCTATCGGCGTGTTATTGCCTGTGCATGTTACTCTACTACATTACTTCTCATAGTCTTCCCATTATTGTGTAAACACAGCACATAGAATACCGTGCAGCCTCAGTACAGACATGTGGACATAGTTGAACACAGCCTGGGGGCAACAATATTGAGGACCAATGAAATCATTCAGGGTAGCAGCCCTTAAGGACCAGGATTGGACAACACTGAGTCAGCATGTTATCATCATAGTATGTAGGGTTTGAATGTAAAATATGACATACTGAGAAAATGAGTATTAATGTTTTGATGTATGTTGTTTTGCAGTGGAAAAAGTCAGGAAGCTGATAAGTTTTTCTCTGCAGCTCCATCTTCTCCTCTTAGGAAACAGGAGGTTGAAAGCCTTAGGTAAGGTGATTTAGCATTTTCCTTCCGTTTCCCCCGTTCTCCCAAGTCTTAGTATTTGTCCAATATCATTGATAGAACTGTGCTCAACTGATGTGTATTATGGATGTGTAGGTGCTCCATCCTGGCCTGTAGTGCCTATGTGGCACTGGCTCTGGGAGACAACCTGATGGCTCTAAACCATGCAGAGAGACTGCTTCATCAGACCAAGGT
The DNA here is from genome assembly GCA_006937965.1 of Callopanchax toddi. Taxonomy (NCBI): domain Eukaryota; kingdom Metazoa; phylum Chordata; class Actinopteri; order Cyprinodontiformes; family Nothobranchiidae; genus Callopanchax; species Callopanchax toddi. Next base: position 698,982 of record SSNR01000206.1, read on the forward strand.
GTCTGGATCCTTCAAGTAAGTGCAGCATCTGTTTGTTGGTCTTCTGCAGGGTTTCATTTTAAATGTCCAGGCTCTTCAGCAGGCCGGTTTAGATGTTTCCTGCCTGTTAGTTCAAGTCCTGTTTATTTATAAGAATCAGAAAGCTTTTGGATGTCACTCGGAGTATCATTTGACAACCTTTGTAAAACCCCCACTAAAAAATGTTAGGAAATCTTGAATTTTGTTAGTTTTTGAGTGTCTGTAGACAAATGCACACAAAACTGGTTCAGCTCATCTTGACTTTTTTTTATTTGTCGTGTGACTCAAAATGCTTAACAAAATAAAAACATGATGCTAAAACCAAAGGATAAATGTATAAACTAAACACATGGTTTCATGCTGTATTGTAAATTTTTACTAATGGGTAATGTATGTAGTGATTGAACACTACCTCAGAACAACCCTGATGACGCTCTAAGTTAGAGGTGGCCAATCCTGGTCCTCGAGGGCCGGTATTCGCTGCATCACATGACTCCCCGGTATCCAGTATCTTTTAGGGGTTTCCTTGTTTCAGCACACCTGATTTAAATGAGTTACCTTCTCAGTGTGCCTTCAAGTCCATCAGTTAATCACCCACTAATTGAGATCAGGTGTGTTGAAGCAAGGAAACCTCTAAAACAGGGGTGACCACACGTTTTTCACCTTGTGAACTAATTTTAAAATGATCAAAACAATCTACCCACTATGTGAGGTCTCGAGTTTTAGTGGCGCAACTTTGGCCACTGTGACTCATTAATTACAAAATTGTTTGTGTCCCGCGATCTACCAGCAATGCCCTTGTGATCGATGTACTGAGCACCCCTGCTCTAAAGTCTGGTTTGCTTAAATTCAGCTGGTAGACTTGCTGCTGTTTTCACTGGCAAGTTTGTCTCATGTTGATGTCACTTAGATTTCAACATGTGGTCGAGTCAAACAGAGCTCTGAATATGATGTATACAATGCCATATTTGAGCCGTATGAGCCTAGCATGTATTTTTAGCATGATGCAATTTCATTGTGGTTTGTGTTGCTCATTGTATTCAGGTTCCTGGGCCATCTGTATGCTGCTGAAGCTCTCATCTCATTGGACAGGATATCTGATGCTATCACTCACCTCAACCCAGAGAACGTCAATGATGTGTCGATGGGAGTTCTGCCCAGCGAGCAGGACCAGGGTTGGTCATTTTAGTGGTCTCCTTTTAAAAGCAGCTCAAAGCTCATCTGTTTAAACTGGCTTTTCGTGAACTCCTGTAGAGTAGTTCTGTGCTCTGATGTCTCCTTTTTTGTTTAATTTGTTAAACACCTTATGATCCCTATCTTTAAAGGTGCTATAAAAATGAAACTTCTTCATTTACACTTCAATACACAAAACCAAAGCTCCGTTCTGGTTTTCTGAATCCGTCTGTGTTTGTTAACAGGGCCTGACAAGGGAGAGGACCCCGTGGAACCTTGTGAGTCTGGTTCAGATTTTTAAATTATTCTATTAGTTTGAGGGGAAAAAACCTCGCCAAAAGTTAAAAGTATGAATAAGTCATGTTGGAAATGGTGTTATATGAAAACACACTGACCAAGCTAAATAATACAGATAGACACTCTGCAACACCGGGACAATCAGATCCCATAAATGAGCAGCTACTAGAGAGCAGTGGTGACTGACTGCTTTCTTTTGCTTGTGGCTCTTTTTTTTTTTCCCTTGTGAGGATGTTTGTTGTTTACAACATTTCTTCTTGGAAACTGTTCTACTATTATTTTGGTATGATAAGTGCTCACCTGGATGTTTTATGTTTTGTTATTCCTTTGTTTGTATAAAAGCAAAAATTAAATGAGGGGAAACATGGTATGTAGTATATGACTTGTTGTTTCCTGTGTAGCAGGGAAGAAGACCCCATTGTGTTACCCCAGCAGTGTGACGTCCGCTCGGGCCATGATGCTCTTCAACCTCGGTAGTGCCTACTGCCTAAGGAGCGAGTATGATAAAGCTCGAAAGTGCCTGCATCAGGTAACCAGAATCAGTGCATTTCTATTGGAAACTGGAACAAAAAAGGTTTTAGAACAAAAACATTTGGTTTTATGAGATGAGGAAAAGAACTAGTGGAGTACTGTGAGGTGCTGGAAAACCTTGAAAATTCAATGCTTGAGTTTTATTTTGGTGAAGGTGTAAGATCTCTGTCAAAAGAATCATACAGCAGCAGCATTCACCAGACTGAGAGTTATACGAGTTAAAAGTGCTGTTTGATCTGGCCTCAGTGTGATCAGACAGGGTTAGGGGTCAAGGGTCAGATCAGGCTGCATGTTCCACACATTTGTGTTACTTTGAGCTGCATTAATGTCGTTTCTGAAGGTGAAACTTAAAAAAAAAATAAAAAGTGAGCCATTCAGAGTGAGAGACTAGTGGATTGTTCTGATTGGTCAACTGGCCCAGGGTTGGGTCATGTTTTCCATCAGAGACTGCCTGAGCCAGGGGTTCCTAAGGTTAAATCCCCTCACCAGCTCTGCAGAGGTCTGGTAACGAGCAATTCATTTGATTCAGGTGCGTTCCAGCCTAGTAGCTCTCGAGGACTGGACCTGGCCCCCCTGACCTGAGCCCATCAGCTGCTCTGTTTTAAGGGTTGATTTCTTTCCACTTTATTTTAACTTGATAAATGTTTAACCTGTAAATAACAAATGTAGAGCTCTAATCAAAACCTAAATGTGCTGTAATGCATCCTGTTCCTCCCTGGTCAGCCAACTAATCTTTATTTTTTGTCGCCCATCAGGCTGCGTCAATGATGAACGCCAAGGAAATCCCTCCTGAGGCCATCCTGCTGGGAGTTTACCTGGAGCTTCAGAACGGTTAGCGCTTTATCAAACTGACTAAATGTTTATAAGTCACTGCAGCGAGGAGCCCACAGTTTTCCCTCGGTTTACAAAGAACAGACAGAATTTCCTTGCAGGAGATAAATTTGTTACAGCAGCACAAAATAAAAATTACATTTCAAACAAACTGAGCAAAAGCCAGCTGAATGGATGCATAAGAATAGGGTTTTTTTCCTTTTACTTGTTGAACAGTCTAGTTGCTGATGTAAGGAATGAGTTCCTGTAGCTTTATCCTGCACCTTGGGGGGATCAGCCCCTGGCTGAATGTGCCTGTCTGTAAAACTCTGAGCATATAGTAGGTCGGTGGGTGGGTGGAGGGTGTTACTATCAGGTTCAGTTTGAAAGAGTTCTGTCCTCTACCTGCTGAACTGTGTAAGTAACTATAATGTAACTACAACTCAATGTAACTAAAATGTAATTACAGAGTGTTGTACAGGGTTTCCCACCTGTTGTAGAAAGATTCCTGAACCTCTGTTCACGTCCTTCAGGATTGGTGGCATGGCCACATGACTCTCAAAGTTTGGATTATCTCACTTGATCACTTAAATATCCAATCTCATTTATTTATATAGCACATTTACAAAACCAACAAGTTAAATCCAAAGCTCTGTACAAGAGTAAAATGTATAAAGGACAGAAAATGAGACAAAAAAACAATAAATCCACACCACAAATGTAAAGAAGTATGAAAATGAATAAAACCAGTTAAAATGCATAAAATACAAATGAAGCTTGGAGTAGGTGGCTCTAGCTGTTTGCCACCTGCTCCAAACCCTCATAACAAATGATGTTGAAGCACTGGAAAGCCCCTCCCACTGAGACTTTATTTCAAAAGCAAAATCTTAGAGCAGAAGCAAAACTGGGGCGCAGCACAATCAAAACATGCCCTTCAGAATAAAAGCCTAAGTGGTCTGAATGAAGCAGAACTGAGAACCAAAAACGTGTTTAAATAAATAAAATATGAATTCTTAAGAAGTAAAAATAAGTTTTTGGTTGAGAAAAAAAAATGTAATTATGAAATAGTTTTTGTTTTTAGTTGGGGGTTTTTTTGCTTGTGAATTTCATAATTTGTTTCTAAACTGTTCTTTTTGTTTGCTTTATTTTGATATATTTTGTTTATAACTGTATTTTTTGGTTGATTCTTTTGGCACAAACCTTATCCCATACAAATCCAGATCATTCAGGTCCAGATTCAGGACAACTGTTAGTTAAATGTATTTTGGAATGAAATTAGATTCATTATAAAATGACAATTAGTCAGACTGTCCCGTTGTAAAGGAACCAGCTGATTGGATTAAAGCAGCACAGTATGAGGGTGACATTAGGAACAGGAAGAAACCTCCAGCAGGACCAGGATGGAGCAACGGGAGTCTGAGACGACAGGAAAGAGACAAAGGACTGGACCAGTCCTCGTTTCTAAAACAGAGAACAAAGTCGGTAACGGCAAGAACAGGAACTACAAACATGGAGAGTAGAGAGAGTAAAGCCAGTAGTCTGAGTCTATAGCAGCAGAACTAAAGGGATGAGTCAGGATATAGTGGTGGGTGTGGACCTTACTGTAGAGAAATAACTGATAGAACGCCACTTCAGAATGACCCAGAAAGCCTTTTAGCTACATGACCAACAGAAGGTCACATGCACACACAGTTTATCTGAATCGTATTGCTGTCTGGTCCTTCAGTCTGATTCCAGCTGATTTATTTGTTGATTTTATTGTGAATCTGTGATTTGTTGTTTCTGTTCAGGGAACACTCAGCTGGCTCTGCAGATCATCAAACGGAACCAACTGCTGCCCACAACAATCCACGTGATCTCCCCCGACTCTCGTAAGAAGACCCCCCAGTCCTTCCTCCCGGTGCAGCCGATCCAGATGCCCTCGTCTTTCACGCAAGTCCAACGTAAATGAGCCTCCACATTTACCGTCAGCCTCCATGTTTCTGGATCTCCAGTCACTAAGGAACTACAGAGACTTGACAACAGCTTTTATTTCAGTTTGACTGATAAATATGAGTGAAAATAAAGTTTATTTACTATATGAAATGTGGCCTCTTGTCTGCGTTTTCCCCTGCTTGTTTTTAGATGTCTAAATCTGCTAGTGAAACCCTGCTGCTGCAGAGGAGTCTAACCGTAAAAAACAAAGTGAGAAATGATGCAGAGCTTGTGTTGAACACAGCTATATCACATAGAATTGTTGCTTTATTAAAAGTATAAATGCATGTCAAAGGCATGTATAGACAGGTGTTTGTTTTAGCTGGTCTGAAACTACAGCTTGGGTTCAGGTTCATCATTACACTCATGATGTATCAGAGTTAATAGTTTGGGTTTTTCCTGACATATTTAGGACCTGTGAATTAAATAGGATGTTTTATAAAATAAGTCTGATTTTAAAATACCAGTAGCTTTTTAAAAAATCCTCTAGAATATCAAATGTTCTCATTTACTGAAAGAACTATGTATGCAGTTGTCTAAAACCTGACATTGTTTTGTTTCTCTTGTTTTAAAGGTTTTTCTAACTAATAGCATGAAATCCTATCACTGAAAACAACGGTGGATAAAAGGAAGAGATTGCCTGCTAAATGAGTGAAATCTAGTTTATTCCTTTCAAGTGGGGCAAGTACAAAATAACTTATCTTGAACTTGAATCTGGACCTGAAATAATCAGGACTTGTTTCATAGCCCTTTGAGATGACTTGTGAAATGAACTAATTGAACAGCATGAGTAGAATCCTGTCCAGGTCTGGTAGTTATCATCTAGCAGGTTTCATTGGGACCCCTGAAGGTCTTTATCCTGACGTTCTTAGATCTTGCTACATGTTAGACACCGCCTTTGTTTTTTCTGTTCCTCTTCAAATCTCTGCTGATTGTCTGAAAGCCGGACAGAGAGAGACGCTGGATTTGGGATCTGATCCTGCACCCATGTCTCCGTAAAACATGATATTCTGGCTGGAATGAAAATAAAACATCTCTCTGGTTTTGGTTCCACATGTAATGATTATCCAACCACGCATCATTTGTCTCCAGGACTTTAATTTTTAAACCTCAAAAATAAAATCTGTCGGACTTTTACAGAGAAAACCCCGATGTAAATATTGTAATCCTGTGAGACAATAAAGTGCTTCTGTTAGGGTAAATCCACAGCATAGTTCAGCTCTTCCAGTCCCAGGGGACACACAGGTCTCCGTCCTGTAGAACGGAGTAGAAGTGAGACACACAGATGTGGAGGCCCTGGAGGAGGGGGGGGCGCTGCTCCACCAGCCTGCTGCAGCACCTGATCATCTGGGTGGAGCTCACACTGGGGTCCTTGGTCAGGCTCCTCAGAGACAGCGTCTGGAGGCAAGACGTCACCACAGCCGCCTCCTCCACCTGCAGCCTGCACACACAAGGTCAAAGGTCAGCGTTATGTATTAGTACGTTTACAAAACTTCTTCAAAGTGCTGAACATATGATGAGACAACATACACTGCAGGAAAAACCCTGTTTAAATAAAACTTAAAATAAGGTTACAAACATTTCACATCAAGCTCAGCTGGTTTTAAAAGACATCTAAACATTTGATATTAAAAAAACGTTTTTTTCAATTTATTATCAATGATCAATATTTATAAAAGCAACAAGGTAGGACTTTTTATAGTTCACAACAAAACACTATTCAAAAAGCAACAAGTCAAGTTCATAAAACGGGTCCAGATTCAAAACCAGCTGTGATATACCGGTAATCAGATTTACTAGATTATAGAATGCCAGATAGTTTAAAAAACCTGAATATTTTCAGACGACGAAGCGTCAGCTGCAGGATGTTTCGACTCCACTCACTGATGTTGTTGTAGGATCCTCCGTCTGGCCTCTGCAGCGTGGCTCTGGAGGAACACCTGCAGCTTGGGGGGGTCACAGCTGGTGGGAATAATGAAGTGGCCCGTCTCATGAAGACTGGGAGTGGAGCGGTCACTGTGGAAAGCACAAACAACAGATCTCAGAGCTCTACGCAAAAATACAAGTCCAGTTCAACAGGTCCAGAGTCAGTACAGTTCATCAAGAAACACCTCAAGTAGATGTTACTGGTGACATCACTCAACGTGGGCAGGGTCTATAGAAACAGGAAGTAGTAGCAATACTCATCAAATCAGGAGAGACGCAGCAAATTGGTGACAAATTAGCAGCTAATTTTCAGGTATTTAAAACAACTCTTGAACTAAAATGTCCCACCAATGCATTAGAACACTAACCTGTCAGTAAACCTCTGCAGTTCATCATGAGACTGTTTGCTTAGTTTGTGGTGTTTATGCTGCTGCAACAGCACATTCACAGTTGTCAGGGGGGCACGGACCCCCCTGGCCCCCCCTCTAGATCCGCCTATGCATCATTGGTGGGGATGCAGTGCTATTTCTGCACCCTTGGATCTAATTATTGGTGGGGTCAAGTCACTGATCGCTGCGTATTGGTGGGGACACGTCACCTCTGTTCACGCCAAATCTACACCCGTGACTTTATGAAAAAACTTCAGCTACTTGAACATCTATTTTCCCTCTGGGATTAATAAAGTACGTCTGATTTAGTTTTTTGTTTGGTTTTTATTTTGATAATAATTTGGATGTTGCTCTGCTGAAACAAACAGCATAAGCTAAAAAAAAAAAATGGTATCAAAAAACCTCCCAAAAATATAGCATTCTAACGCATCACGGGACTTTTTAGATCAAGAGTTCATTAAATGCCAGAAAATTAGCAGCTAATTTGTTTCTGATCTGCAGCAGCGTCTCTCCTGATCAGACAAGCCATGAGTGATCTGGTCAGAGGACTACCTCCTGTTTCTAGAGACTCTGCCTACTTTGAATGACATCACCAGTGGGTGTGGTCCTTACTGTAGGTAATAACTAGTAGAATGACCCCTTTAAATCCTGTTTAGAACCGCTGGTCTGGAGCTGACAGAAAGCTGGTCATGGTTCAAATTATGATGTTAAATCGTTGTTTTGTTTAGAACTTCTGGAAAATCCTAAGTGAGGCTTCAAATGAGAGCATGAAGCAGACAGATCAGCTGTTAGATACACAGATGAGATCACCTAACTGGATGTTCAGGAGGTAAAATGGCTGCATACTTCTCCAGCACCATGCTCAGGCCATACAGGCTCCTGGGGTGCAGGTGCAGGCGTTGGGACACCAAGCTCTTGTGGAACGTGCTGAGCGTGCTGTAGTGCTCGGCGATGTTCTGGACCAGTCCCAGCCTTTCCATGTGGACCACCTGAGTTCCTCCCAGAAGGTCTCCGATTCTCTCTTTCAGCTCTTCTGTCTGCTGCTGAAGGCTACGATAGCTAGGTAGCTGCCGAAACAGCTGAAGACACACGAAGAGGAGGTGGTCAGAAAACAGGGTTTATATGATCATGTAACATAAAGGAGACTGCTGCTGCATTACCTTGGTCCACTGGTGATGAACGTCCATGCTTCCCAGCATGACCTCTCCAGAGGCATTCATTCCTGACTGGTCAGCAAACACAACAGTATGTCCTGGTGGACAGAGGAGACTTTTAAAGGGGACTTCAGCAAACTATTGTTCTCTCTGATTTTGTTTAGACTTTGTTTCATATTGTCACACAGACTGAATTACTACCGTCGTGTTACCAAGTTCATGATAAGGTGAAGTGGTTATTTAGTCACAGTGCAGGACTTTTAAAGGAGAACAAATACGAAAACACAACGAAAGCGAATGTTAAAGTTATATAAATAATACAATAGTCATATAAATATAACTAACTGGAAAAATAATGAAAGCTCTTAAAGATGTGTGAGTTTGACAAACTGTAAATCCTAGCTTCAAAGAGAGATGAGTGGAGCATACAGAGTGAGGCGGGTCGAGGTTCAACTCTCAGTAAATGTTCAATTTAAACATTACTGATTTGTTTAAACTAGCCTAACACATGCACAAACAAACAAACAAAAACAAACAAACAAACAAACACACACACACACTCGCACACCAACAGAAGAACTGGTACCTTGCAGGTTGATGAGGGCGTCTGGGTTCTGGTACCACAGTCGGCTGAGACTCTGAAGCTGGGAGCATTTATGAGTCACTCCCCAGCTGCGCTGCCACCTGATCCACACAAACACCACAGGGTCACCACTACTAGTTACCAGTTAACCCACAACTAACTACCTCAGTGGTGTCCAGTCTGTCCTCGAGGGCCGGGATCCAGCATGTTTTAGTTTCCCTGCTCCAACACACCTGATTCAGTGGTTGAATCATCTGTTCTGCATGTCATCAAGCTCCGCAGAAGAACCGTCTACTAACTAAAATCAGGTGTGTTGAAGCAGAAAAACCTTTAAATACTCTGGATGGTGGCCCTCAAGGACCACGACTAGACACCTTTAGATGTTTGGGTCATTACGTAGTGGTGTCCTATAAGTCATTTATCTACACTAAGGACCACACCTACTGGTGACATCACTCAAAGTGGGTGGAGTCTCTAGAAACAGGAAGTAGTCCTCTGACTGGAGCAATACTCGTAGTGATACTCATGGCTAGTCCGATCAGGAGAGATGCTGCTGCAGAGGTATTTAAAAACTACTAATGCTCTAGAACTGACGTGTTAGAATACTACATTACCTCTTAGTAAACCTCACAGGTAATACAGGTAAAATAGAATAATATTACAGGTAATATAATCAATGGGAGGCTGAACAACAACAAACACATTTAAATATTTTTCAAATGTGAAACGTCAGCTTCAACCAAATACAAAGAGTTGGACACTTTTCTTTTATTAATGGACGAGACCTGTTTTATGTCTCATATCTACAAACATTTACTGATCATTTTCTACAAAAAAAACAAACTTTTTATTAAAATGTTGCATTTATAATGTATTTTTGAGCAGTACAAATAAAAAACTTGATATAAAATAATTTTTGCCTTTTTCAATTTTAAATTAAAAAAACTTCAATATTTGTGGCTGGTGAGGATTTTCAACTTGGTGAAAAGTTTGTACAGTCCTGATTCAGAATGAGGCAGATCATTACGAATGTGGAAAGCCTGCTTTCAGAGCTCAGTGCTTTGCCAACAGGCTTTTCATGTCATTTACGATCTCTGCAGCTTATCCCAGCACATATTCTACCTACACCCCAGATCACACCATGCACTAGACTGGTAAATTCCTCGAAGATAAACCACCACACAAGTTTTATGCATCCTCTAAACCCGATCACATGTGCAGGTACATCTCAAAAAATTAGAACATCATGAAAAAGTTTGATATTTTTTGTCACTCATTTCAGAAAATGAAACTATCAGCTTGCCTCTTGCTGGAGACAATCTGGAAAGCTGTCTTTTTAACCTTCCTCTGTCTCTCTCGCTCTCCTTTCTTGTCATATTTCTTCTGTTTGCAGGCGCCTCCAAGAATGAGGCTGCTCGGGTTTTTCTATAAACCAAGTCAAATTCCTCGATTATGAGACATCACTTTCCTGGTCAATAAAGCTGATTCTGAAAGATGATAATTTATACTGAGAGAGTAAAAGTGTGTTCATTTCTAATCACTCAATACTTGGTTGAGCCTCCTTTTGCTTGAATGTCTGCATTAATGCATGGTGGCATGGAGGAGATCAGCCTGTGGAGCTGCTGAGGTGTGACAGAAGCCCAGGTAGCTTTGATACCTTCAGGTCATCTGCACCGCTGGGTCTGGTGTCTCATCTTCCTCTTGACACCCCATAGCTCTCTATAGGGTTTAGGTCAGGTCTAACTGGCCAATCAGAGCAATAATCCATGATCATTGAAGCATCTTTTGTTACCTTTGACTGTGTGAGCAGGTGCCAAGTCCTGCTGCAAAATGAAATCATCATCTCCATTAAGCTGACAGCAGAAGGAAGCATGAGTGAGCACCAGCCTCAGGAACAGACTGCATCAGATCCTTCTGGGCTAAAAAGCTTAGAAGCTGTCCAGGAGATTTACGCTATGGGAGCTGTACAGTCCAATGAGATCAGCCTTCAGTCTAACAAAGTCAAAGAACTCTGCATATTTGAACCAGATACAGTCTGGCATCAAAATGTTGTGACATTTCAAAAAACTTAGTCAACCAAACAAGGTAGTTCACCAAAATGATTAAAACAAGCTTTCATCTGAACACTGACGTTGACCATAATGCTGTCTTGTTTTCTGAGTTTTACCTCCACTGTCAGCCGGCTGCTGAAATTACTGATAGAATGAGTCAAACTCCTGCCTCATGCCTTCAAAAATTCAAATTCTGTCACAGATTTGTGCCTAGCAACATCCAAAGTCCAATACTTTGTTTTGCAGTCAGTTAGTGTTAGCAACAGCTCCACCACAGGTGAGCCGAGGCTCGTCACGGCCTCACGTTGACCTTTCCCTATTTGAACAGGAAATGTGTAAATTTAGGTATTTTGATCGTAAAAATGTTGAAATCATGCAGAAAAATGTATAAAGCAGCAAAGTGGATGAATTGATTTCCTCTCATCATTGTTAGGATTTGACTTGTGACGATGTCAGGGGAGGCACTATGAAACCATGAGTTTAATTTTCTGAGACACATCATTATCTGTAAACCATAATAATCTAAATGACAAGAAACAAAGGCTTAAATATTTCTCCCTATGTGTTGAAGATGTCGTCCATGTTCTAGCTGATTCTTTACATCATGGCAGGGCCGCCGTCCTGTGTGAAGCAGCCTAAACATGAACCCAAAAGACGGACAGAACAAAGGAACATCCCAGAAAGGATCCAGAACATGGCCCACCTGATATCTGCCAAATCGAAATGTTGGCAGAGCTCCTTCTTCAGCCTATGCAGCTCTTCTCTTCGTGGAAGGCTAGCACTGTGTTTCTTTGTGGCCTCAGGCTCGTTGTTTCTCAGCCAAACACTGACAAAGACAAGAAAACATGACATCACTCTGAGCTGAGGTAGAGAAACATCCAGACGCTCTTAAAACAATGATGCTTTAAAGAGACAATCTGTCAGTTATTTAAAGACCACACCCACTGGTGACATCACTCACAGTGGGTGGAGTATGTAGAAACAGGAAATGGTCCTCTGACCGGAGTCAGAACAGGAGACGCTGCTGCAGATAAGTTCTAATTTTCTGGTATTTAAAACAACTCTTGCTCTAAAAAGTCCCACTGATGTGTTAACACACTACATTACTGATAGTAAATATCATGAGCACAAACACTATAAGACAGACCTAAACCCTAGTGAACATCTAGGCTCTGACACCTGCTGTGTGGAGACTCCACCCATCAAACATGAGACAACTGGAGCAGTTTGATCAGGAAGAGCGGACTAAACGACCCCCTGGCAGGTGTAGATGTCTCACTGTGACGTCCAGAGGTCTGATGTTGGCAGAGAACGCTGCAGAAGCTGCTGCTGCCATTTATATTAAACTATATCAGATAATCAACTCAATCCATAATTAAAAGCAACGTCTCTAAATTGTGCTAAATATGGAAAAAAAACAAACATTAAACTTTGATCAGTTTGAACTCTTTTCAGAGATCATTGCTGTTGTTCCGGTTAACTATATTTTATAAGGCCAGTCCTTTTTGTTTAGCACATGATCAGTCAGTCATGTGACTCAGGCTCAGTCGGTCATGTGACTCAGGCTGTGTTTAAAATGTCCGCTCACTGCATGGTGTTGACTCTACTGTCTCCTAGGTGACAGGGAACAGCCCTGTCTTTTGCATTTCCAACACCACTTGAACGCAGCATCAGTCGGAGTGTCTCAGTCATAAATACAGTCAGGTTTACCTTTCAATCCAATTCTAAAGCTCCAGTTCACATCAAGTCATCTCCAAACAACAAACCCAGATGATTTCAGGTCCAGATTCAGGACAGCTGATTCCAGTAAATGTAATTCAGTTGGAATAAAATCAGATTTATTATAAAATGACAATCAGTCAACTTGTTCTATTATAGAGGAATGAATGAGTGGACGTTTGGAACGCAGCCTGTCGTGTGTTCCTGACCTGAGTGAGGGCTCCACCTTCTGGGCCTGCTGCAGCTCCTGCTCAGGGTCCCTGAAGCCAGTGAAGGTGTAGTAGCTTTTATCCCATTTGATGGGCCTGTAGAACAAAACCTCAGGTGGACCTTTAGGTGTTGTAGACCGTTGTGCGAGTCCCTTCACGTGATCCACAGGCAGGCTGCAGGACGCCAGCACATTTATCACAGTACTCAGCACATCCTTCGTTTGCAAGGTGAAACTCACTGATCGAAAAGCTGTGGAGCGGGTAAATATTCGTTAACATCTTTCAAACCAGACCCTTTCTAGAAGCGATAAAATATCGACTGTACCTGAAGTGAGAAAGTCTGGCTGATCATCATCGCTGACGTCCTTTGTTTCCCGGACAAAGAAGGTGAGCGTCATGGGCCGGACTAGGTTTGAGCCCGGCTTCTGCAAGTTTTCCAGATAGCCGTTTAACCTCTTCAGGGAGTTCTCATTCACTTCCTGTTTGTAACAAAAAAGTGAAGTGTCCAGCTTTTTTAATAGCCCATCTTTCTCTGTGTGAAGCAGCAGAGGAAACCTGGTGGTTGTTACGAACACTTCAAGGTTCCTCCTCCATCAGTCTGGTCTGGTTGAACATGTTTTGTTTGTTCCTGTGACTCTAAAGCAGCGTAGGAACCCGTAGGTTCTGTTCTCTTATGTCAGCTTCTATCATGAAGTGTTGATGTCGGTAAATCTATGTCAACAAAAGTAGATCTAACACCAAACAAACAAAACCTAACTACACCAAACTAACCCTAAATAAACCAATCTAAATCAAACCAACTCTGTGTAAACCAAAGCTAACTACATCTGACTAAACTCCACCGATCTGTCACGTGTAATCTAACAAAGGATTGTTTTTAAAGACTTACTCGTTCTCTGGGATATTGACCAAAGAAGTCAGGATGGACAGCAAAGTAAAAAGGTCGCAGAGCATTGACGGCCTCTGCCCCTGACAAACGCCTCGGATGGACCAAAGATGAAGCAACCCGTTTCCTCTGAGCCCTGAAGAGGAGAGCACCAACGTTAAGGTTCAGGTATACTCACTTGTTTTTCACAAATTAAAGGTAGACATCAGACCAGTGGTGCTCAAACTGTTTTTAGATGCGAGCTAAAATCATTAAATTGACAATAATATCGGTTTAATTTGAGGAAAAAAAAGAAAAAAAATTATTGTGATTTTGTTTTACCTGCTAAATAACGTACTGTATTTTAATAGAAAGTACAAGGTTGTACTTCCGTTACAAAATGTCACCTGTCTGAAAATGTGTTTTGCTTTTTACGCCAACCACCCTGTGGACACCTGTCGATCTCCGCGGACTATTGCGGACAGGCGGATTGGGGCAGCGTCTGCAGTGATGCGGACGCTGAACCGGTCTGTTGTGGTGAAGAAGGAGCTGAGCCAGAAAGCAAGGCTCTCGATTTACCGGTCGTCTACGTCCCAATCCTCACCTATGGTCATGAGCTTTGGGTAGTGACCGAAAGAACGAGATCGCGGATACAAGCGGCTGAAATGAGTTTCCTCCACAGGGTGGCCGGGCTCAGCCTTAGGGATAGGGTAAGAAGATCGGACATCCGGGAGAGACTCGGAGTAGAGTCGCTGCTCCTCCATATCGAAAGGAGCCAGTTGAGGTGGTTCAGGCATCTGGTAAGGATGCCTCCTGGACGCCTCCCTCGGGAGGTGTTCTGGGCATGTCCTGCCGGCAGGAGGCCCCCGGGTCGACCCAGGACAAGCTGGAGGAAATACATCTTCAGTTTGGCCTGGGAACGCCTGGGCGTCCCAGCTGAGGAGCTGGTGGACTTGGCCGGGGAGAAGGTGGCCTGGGCTGCCTGACTTGGAATGCTGCCCCCGCGACCCGGACCCGGATAAGCGGAAGAAGGCGAGGCACCCTGTGGACAGCAACAAGCAGACAGATCTACTTTATTAATCCCTTGCTGGAAATTGCCTACAAAGTTACAACCAAACTAAGCAAAAGCCACCTCCACAGACCCATGAGAACAGGGTGTTTTGGTGGGTGGTGGTGTTCAGAATCAAGTCCAGTTTCAAAAGGATTCCCTCCTCTGCTACCTGCTGGACTGTGTTCTGTTAACGGTTGAATTTAAATTTAACAGATGATGGCATCCGTTACTAGAGACCATCTTGGACAGAGAGTCAAACAGCATTGCTTGTTTTACCTGATGGAGCATCTTAGGAGGGTGTTGACGGACATGTCTGGGGAGAACTTTAAAGCAGTCCATGAGACCAGAGCTCCAGCGCTGAGGCCAGCTCCATGACTCGGCAGCCTGAATGTTCCAGCATCTGTCAGAGAGTACAGCAGGTTCATCAGTCTGGACCATGATAACTCCTAACAGAGAAAGAAAACCTCAACGAGCCCAGGACGATTAACATCCTCCGTCCATCTCCACACCGACTGACAGCAGCATTTTCTCAGGTCTGGATGGAACCTAAAGGAACGTTTGGGTCATTCTGAACTTCTGTCAGTCTTTTAAGGACCACTGGTAATGTCACTCAAGGTGGGTTATGTCTCTAGAAACAGGAAGTAGCCATCTGACCAGAGCAATAGTCATGGCTAGTCAGATCAGGAGTGACTCTGCTGCAGGTCAGCGACAAATTAGCAGTAAATTTTCACTTATTTAAGCAACTCCTGCTCTAAAAAGTCCCACTGATGCATTAGAGCTCTACATTATCTGTTATTTAACCTTTACAGCGTAGCATGAGACAATGTTTTTACTTTATGGTGCTCATGCTGCTGCAGCCGGACGTACAGTGGTGTAGTCGTTCAGACATTGTTTCGTTGAAACAAACTAAACAAATGGTCTCATGCTAAACTGTAGAGGTTTACTAACAGGTAACAGTGTGAGACATTTGTAGCTCATGTAGAGGGCTCATCTGTGTGTAGTGGTTCCTGACTCCAGCTTCAGCCCACTCCTTGTGAAGCTCCCTCAAATTATTGAATGGATTTTGTTCAACGATCATCTCAAGGCTGCCTACCACACTTTTCCTTCCACTCAACTTTCTATGAAAATGCTTGGATACAGAACTCTATAACAACCAGCCAGCTTCTATAATAATGACCTTTTGTGTCTCACCCTCCTTGTGGACGGAGTCAGTGACTGTCCTCTAGACATCTGTCCAGTCAGCAGTTTTCCCCATAATTGTGTGGCTACTGACCCAGACTGAAAGACCAATTAAAGGCTCAGGAAACCTTTGCAAGTGTTGAGTCAATGACCACAAGTTTGCAATATTTAACATTTTCACAATATTATATAATAATGTAATTTCACAAATAGTGTTCTGAGACATTGAATTTGGGGGTTTCAGTAGACCATGATGATCAAAATTACAAGAAATAAAGACTTGAAATTTTCACTCTATGAGTAATAAGTCCATATGTGTTTCACTTTCTGAAATGAGGGACAAGAAATATTGAACTTTTTCACAATATTCAATTCTTTCAGATTTCCTGTGTGACTGATGCTGGTTTAAAGCTGCACTGTGTAATTTTCAAACAAGCTAGGCATAGCTAGCTATTTTACACAAACACGTCAGAGATGTCACCCCTCGAGTCGGGTATAATTCTTATGCTGCGCCTCCACTGGACATGGGACCGCGCATTGCCACAGTAACAAAAAAATGCAAAACACCAACCGTTGAAACGCTATGCTAATGTTCACCCAGGTGTTTCCTCTTTCTATGTCCCAAGCGTCTACAAAATGACATAAACATAAAAATTTTAGATTTTTCATGAGAACATAAATGTGCAAAAGGACTTTTACAGTGGAATGTGAAAGGTGCATCAAAGTGCTATATGGGCTGAGTTGTATCTACTCGAATCAGTTTTAACTTCTCGTGTAACTAATGAATCGGTTCTCATGTATCTTTAATGAAAGGCATCGAGGTACGTATCGTATTTGCTACAGACCAAAGATGCATAAACCTAGTGAGAACACATCAATGGGACTTTGACTTTCATTAAAAAAAACTAAACAATCTGCTAATTTGTCACCAATCTGCAGCAGTGTCTCTCCTGAACGCTGAAGTAAATGAACAACAATAAGGGGCAAAGAATAGTGAATCATCCTGTGAGCAGGTTTCCGGTTCTACAAAGCTGTGAGTCCAGCATAGGCATGTTGCCTAATTTCTTTCATCCCAACAGCTGATCTGTAGAGTTTACCGCCCCCTGTCGGATAGGAGCGGATCTGTAGTGTACTGTAAACAGACGTTCTGATTTTTTTTATACTGGTAAGTTTATGAGAACGCTGAAGTAAATGAACAACAATAAGGGGCAAAGAATAGTGAATCATTCTGTGAGCAGGTTTCCGGTTCTACAAAGCTGTGAGTCCAACCGGAGCTGGAATAATACAACAACAACAACCCATTCCGGTTCAGAGGAACCCCGAGAGGAATCAAACTGCTGCTTTCTGCAAACACCGTGACTTTAACGGAGAGCTTAGTGAAATATCGGCTTCAGCTCCTCCTTGGCCATCATTCAAACTAAAAGATGATAAAACATGAACGTACCGAAGAGTAGACCCGCTGGACCACGAGATTCAAAGGGGTCAGAACCAGCCGGTGTTATGGTTTAATCTGTTTTCAGTTCAAGTTGCGACCTTCAAGTGGTAAAATCCGGTCTTCTGCCTTTTTCGCAAATGACCAACTTGGCCTGCTAGCGCCACCTGCTGGACTGGATAAGATGAAGGTAAATAGAAAAGAGGTATATTTTGGATTATTAGTTTAACTTTTTATTTATAAAAAGCAATAAAACATTTATATATTTTTATGGGCTAAAACGATGACCGCTTACACTGAAACTAAAAAACAACACTGAAACTGAAACAAACCCATAAAACCATATTTGGCCCCATAGTTTTTGAGACGTGGCTCTTTACCTGATGACATCATGTCTGTTTTATTGGTGCCTGTGATTTAAGATTAAAGCGACAGACGTAATAGTTCAGAACATTACAGACATTGCTTTGGTTATATATTGTCTAAAGTGTTTGAACAAGTTCTACTGGAAAAACTTCAACTATTTATCAGAACTACTGACTCACAGTTAGAGGAACATAGTAGAGTTCTCATCTCAAACTTAATTTATATACAGTACTGGACGTATTGAGGGAACAAATGACCAATATCTCTGCATGGTTTTTCTGGACCTCAAAGTAATGTTGACCCTAGATCTGTGCTGGGCCCGAGCTGGGCTCCTTCAGATTCAATACCATGTAAAGAATATTTGCTTAAATGATGCCTTGCGAAATTATTTATACCCTCTGAACTTTTCAATTTTTCACATTGTAACCACAAATATTAATGTATTTCATTAAGATTGTATGTGATTGACCTGTGTATAATTATGAAAATAGAATGATACTGTTCAAGATTTTTACAAATAGAAATTGAAAGGTATGGTGTTCATATGTTCAGCCCCCCAGAACAGCTGTATTAATGCTGAGATTGAAGAACACGCAGGTCAATTGATCAGGTGATTTCTGAAGGTTCCATTGGATTAGTGGGATCAAAGTAAAGGGTAGAATACATGAACACCACACTTTTCTGATTTTTATTTGTAAAACATCTTCAGCACCATGTATCATTTTCTTTCCACTTCACAATTATGCACTATTTTGTGTTGGAACGTGAAAAAACGTAGTAATGAAAGTGAATGAATCCTGAAAGTAGTATTAAAACATTCCCAATGCCATGTGATTTGTTATATCTGTACTTTCTGTGGGATAGGCGTGAATCGGCCTATTCCTATTTCAATTATGTGATTATAGTCTTGTTTTCATTCAGTTTTTCTTTACATTTGTATTTATTCATTGTTCTGTTTGGTTGATATTCAATAAAGTATTAAAAAGGAGAAACATTGGTGTCCTGTCGCATACACTCTAATCCAGCAGGTGGCGGTAACTCACCTTTAGGTGGTTTTCAAACCTACGAGGAAGAAACGTCGCGAAACATTCTGAGCATGTGCATTCACACACGTTGTTTCTTCTGAGCGTTACTATCCGGAGAAAACCAGAACAAAGTCACAGTGTGATTGGATTAAAGCTGATTTTCGGATAACATGAGGCCAGGTATAGTATCAATGCGACTGACTGGTGCTTGTTGTGATGGTTTGAGCGGATCGGTGGTTTACTCTATGTTTAAGGGCCTGGTTCGGCCACGCACCTCCCGAGAACGTCGTCAAGGAAAATGGCTGTATTAACATCTTATACTTTAATAAACTGCTAATCAAAACACTCACGAGAGAAGAGGAACAATATAGTGTTGGCAGAGTATATACAACGAAAACCTCTGTTAGCCCAGCTAGCTGTTAGCGGCTAAAGCACGTGCTACAGACACAGTAAACCCGCACGAGACGAAAAATACTCTTGAGAAAACATGAAAAGTACACCTTTAATGGTCGAACACTAAAACTACAACTTAACTGCTCGGGTACATGGAGAAAATGCAAAACACAACTTTACTGCTCGAGTACTTGGAAAATACTCAAAAAGTACAACTTTACTGCTTGAGTACCTGGGAAAAACTGAAAGAGTACAACTCTATTACTTGAGCACTCTGTGAAAGCACATTATGTGTTGTCTGAGTGCTTGTAGCCACTTTGAAGTGTTTGTGTAGAAAATCACTTTATTATGAGCTGTTAGCATGCTCTGTCAGCTCAGTTCGCAATGCATTCTGGGCTGTTTCTACCAATGTGTACAACGCGTGTACCCTATTGTACCACGTGCGAGTTTTTTGGGGCCCTAAGATGGTGAATGAAAAAGTTATGATTTTGAACACTGATACAATGTGGATGACGTGGTAGCACGGTTGCCTAGCAACAAGAAGGTCGCAGGTTCGATTCTTGGCAGTGGCCTTTCTGCTTGGGGTTTGCATGTTCTCCCCATGCATGCATGGGTTTTCTCTGGGTTTCCCCCACAGATCACAACATGCATGATATGTAAAAAAAAAAAAAAGTCGCTTTTAAAGCGTTCTTTAAATAAAAAAACATAAACTAGAGGACCTTAACACTGTGGGGAAATGACTGATAAACCAATATAAAGATAAATGGCCTGTTTTAAAGCATTTCCAAATGTCATTGATTTTGTAAGAGCTCGGCATGGGTTTTTTTTTAATGAAAATGGCCTCAGCCAATCAGAAGCAAAATTGGATCTTTAAGAAGCAGATTCGTCATGCATCCTGGATCAGAATTGAACAGTAGTGTGATGGTTCTGAATACACTCACTGCTGCTCATCCGCTTCGTTGTTTTCTGGTAGTTTTGTTGTGTTACTGCTGCCACAGCCTCTGTGGCTTTATCCACTTAAATGTCAGCAATTAGTTTATTGTCATCATTGTCAGATGACAATTTTTTACTTGGCGTTTTTTTTTTTTCCTGATATATCAAACTGTATGATATTGCCCGTCACTATTACTCAAGTTAAATACATGAAACATTCAGTTGGAGAAGAGTGTCTCCTCCTGTGTGAATGTGTCTAACGTGTCCCTGTGCTCAAGGTTTTAGTTTTCGTGGGGACAGAGGAGGACGAGGCGGACGTGGACGAGGGGGATTTGGTGATCGCGGAGGACGAGGGGGATTTGGTGATCGCGGAGGACGAGGGGGATTTGGTGATCGCGGAGGACGAGGTGAGAATGCTGTTTTACAATGTACAGCGTAAACAAAAATGTCCTCTGGTTTGTGTGGAAGTTTTAAATCAGGGGACTGCAAGGAACTCCGGTCCTTGAGGGCCACTGTCTGTCAGGTTTTAGTATTTACCGTAATTTCCGGGCTATAAGGCGCACCTGAATATAAGCCGCAGCAGCTAAATTTGGGGGAAATTGCAGATTTGTCCACACATAAGCCGCACCTAACTATAAGCCGCGGGTGTTTTAATGTTTAGTTACCATATGTATGTGTGTGTGGGAGGCCACTTAGAGGCTACTCTCACACCCACATACCTTTGTCTGTTTGTATGTGAATACGGTTGTTGTCTGCTCTGAGGACACAGCCTACTGTTCGTATGTAAATGTTTTACCACCTTGGGCAGCTACTGATTGCTGCTTGAACTGAGAGAAAGCCGGAGCGGCCCAACCGGTTCCAGCAGCACTAGCTGGCCTCACTGTTCCTTAATGTTTAATTACTCTATATATGAGTTCCTGCTACCACAGAGGGGATTGTTGGGACAGAGATGACTGTTTGGGAACTATTGTATCAAAAATAAGCAGCCTACCGTGTCATCGTCTTCCTCCTCCTGCGTACTAAAACCATCAAAATCCTCATCGTCAGTGTCAGAAATGAACAGGTCCAGAATCGCCTCCTCAGCCAGTCTCTCTCCTTTGTTGTCCCTCTAAAAACCAATAAAATCCTCTTCCTCTTCATCAGTTTCGGAGTAAAACAGCCTCCGAACGAGGGCTCCATAAGCTATTGCGTAATCCTCTAATATGGCCACGCGTCGCGTTTGTGCATGCGCACGTAATGAACGTGACTGCGAGGTAAACGCACGTACGTAAAACACGCAAAAGCTTTATGAATCGCGGTCACGTAAATTACGTGCGCATGCGCAAATGCGACACACGGCCATAGAAGTGGATTGCGCAATAGCTGATTGAGCCGTTCGGAGGCTGTTTGATTCAGACACTGACAAAGAGGAAGAGGATTTTATTGGTTTTCAGAGCGACAACAAAGGAGAGAGACTGGCTGATGAGGCGATTCTGGGCCTGTTCGTTTCTGACACTGACAAAGAGGATTTTGATGGTTTTAGCACGCAGGAGGAGGAAGACATAACAAGGTAGGCTGCTTATTTTGATACAGCAGTTCCCAAACAGTCATCTCTTACTCTCCATCATCATCATGGAGCAGTCCAGTTTTTCAAAACACTTTGTTGTGCGCTGGTGCTTTGATAGCGCCCCCTTGGTAGCCGTTAGCTGAGCCACAGATAAGCCGCACCGTTGTTTAAGGCGCAGGGTCCAAAGCAAGGGAAAAAAGTAGCGGCTTATAGTCCGGAAATTACGGTATATACATATGGGTATATATAACTATCAGTATTATTAGTACTATATTATATTTCATCACAATTATTATTTTGGTCATTAATATTATGTTATATGTTGATGTTTTTTGTTGTTGTTGTTTTTTTTGTTTTGTTTATTTGATGTTTTGTTTGTTAATGTGTGTTTTTGAAGAAAAAGAAAATGGTAATAAAAATTTAAGTTATAAAAAAAAGAATTATTCTTTGTTTGTTAAAAAAACTACACATTTAACATCAGTCATTTTTCCTGTTGATATCTTCAGCATCACATTTATCATCTGTAAAGTTGACGTGATGGATTTCTATTTGAGATTTTATTCTTTATTTTCCTACCGACCACCTTGGCTGATAAACAACTAATAACTACTGGGATTATTTGACTAACANCAGATTTGTCCACACATAAGCCGCACCTAACTATAAGCCGCGGGTGTTTTAATGTTTAGTTACCATATGTATGTGTGTGTGGGAGGCCACTTAGAGGCTACTCTCACACCCACATACCTTTGTCTGTTTGTATGTGAATACGGTTGTTGTCTGCTCTGAGGACACAGCCTACTGTTCGTATGTAAATGTTTTACCACCTTGGGCAGCTACTGATTGCTGCTTGAACTGAGAGAAAGCCGGAGCGGCCCAACCGGTTCCAGCAGCACTAGCTGGCCTCACTGTTCCTTAATGTTTAATTACTCTATATATGAGTTCCTGCTACCACAGAGGGGATTGTTGGGACAGAGATGACTGTTTGGGAACTATTGTATCAAAAATAAGCAGCCTACCGTGTCATCGTCTTCCTCCTCCTGCGTACTAAAACCACCAAAATCCTCATCGTCAGTGTCAGAAATGAACAGGTCCAGAATCGCCTCCTCAGCCAGTCTCTCTCCTTTGTTGTCCCTCTAAAAACCAATAAAATCCTCTTCCTCTTCATCAGTTTCGGAGTAAAACAGCCTCCGAACGAGGGCTCCATAAGCTATTGCGTAATCCTCTAATATGGCCACGCGTCGCGTTTGTGCATGCGCACGTAATGAACGTGACTGCGAGGTAAACGCACGTACGTAAAACACGCAAAAGCTTTATGAATCGCGGTCACGTAAATTACGTGCGCATGCGCAAATGCGACACACGGCCATAGAAGTGGATTGCGCAATAGCTGATTGAGCCGTTCGGAGGCTGTTTGATTCAGACACTGACAAAGAGGAAGAGGATTTTATTGGTTTTCAGAGCGACAACAAAGGAGAGAGACTGGCTGATGAGGCGATTCTGGGCCTGTTCGTTTCTGACACTGACAAAGAGGATTTTGATGGTTTTAGCACGCAGGAGGAGGAAGACATAACAAGGTAGGCTGCTTATTTTGATACAGCAGTTCCCAAACAGTCATCTCTTACTCTCCATCATCATCATGCAGCAGTCCAGTTTTTCAAAACACTTTGTTGTGCGCTGGTGCTTTGATAGCGCCCCCTTGGTAGCCGTTAGCTGAGCCACAGATAAGCCGCACCGTTGTTTAAGGCGCAGGGTCCAAAGCAAGGGAAAAAAGTAGCGGCTTATAGTCCGGAAATTACGGTATCTTGATCCAACACACCTGTGTCTCTGTAAATTACATCTTCAGCAGGAGAGACACTGCTGCAGATCAGTGGCACATTGGCAGCTGTTTTTCTGGTAATTAAAACAAGCTATTGATCTAGAAAAACCCACTTATACATTAGAACATGTATATTACCTGTTAGTTAGCCCCTACAGTTTAACATGAGACTGCTTAAATTACCTATCAATCGTTCAAAATTCTTCATTAATCCCTGTGTGAAATAGATTTTTCTGTAACTCATTTAAGTTTTTTATGGTGTTTCTGCTGCAGCAGCAGGACGTACAGTAGCATAGTGATTCAGACATTTAGTTAAAACAAAAATGGTCACGTGCTAGATTGTAGAGATTTACAAGCAGGTCATGTTTTCTAACTCATTGGTGGGACTTTTTAAGCAAGAGCAAAAACAATCATTCACCCATGCACACACACATTCACACACTGGTGGTGATCAGCTACATTGTAGCCTCCGCTGCCCTGGGGCACACTGACGGGGGCGGAGATGCCATGCACCGGCGCCCGCCAAGTCCCTCCAACCACCACCAGTAGGCAAGGTGGGTGGAGTGTTTTGCCCAAGGACACAACGACAAAGTAACCCAGCTGGAGCTGGGATCAAACCGGCGCCCCTCCGGTTGCCAGACAGCCACTCTACCAGTTGAGCTACATGCTGCATGAGGATAACTTTATTGATCCCACAGAGGGGAAATTCATTTTCAGTACAGTCTTACAGGATCAGACATAACAGACGGGTAAGATTGCACTCACTGGACTATAATAATGTATTGAACAACACAAGTGTAAGTAAACGAAAATGTCCACTGGTGGGTTTGGACCCCACCCCCGCCGCAGAAAAAGCTTTACATTAAAACTAACAATGGTTTTGTCATGACTGTTACCTGCCTAAAACACACTCCAAGATAATTTATTTTAAAGGGATATTCCAACAAAAAGTGATTTTTTTTTTTTGTCTATCGCCATATTCCCCATAGTTAGATAAGTGGGCAAAAACAATTTGTAACCAGCCCAGTCATTATCCTGATCTGGCAGTACTCCTTTAGCTTAGCAGAAAACAATGTAAGTGAATGGTAACAACTAGCACTGTGGGGGGAAAAAAGTCCTTAAAAATCACTCAGTAATTATACTAATTCTGCCAAGTGACCTCAATAATCATCGACTGTACGTGAAAATAAAAAGTAACACAAAGGAATTACAGGTACTATTTTAGACTAGGGACTACTTTATGACAAAGAACAGCTGTAAGCTAAAAGGCGCAAGGACATGACTCAGCTGCCTAACGACACATATGTCCAGAAATACAAATACTGGCTGCTAGGCTAAACCTGGTAAAGTTTTTTGAAGATTATCTCTGTGCAGTTTGCACCTTTGTGTGATTTTTCATCATCTGTGAGGTTTGCAAACAACGTGCGGATACGCGTTTACAAAAGTAGGCGTCTTTGGGGCAGCTGCGTCATGTCCACTCCTCACCGTACTTAAATGAGTGAAAATGACTCGTTGGTTGTTAAAGTGTCATTTATACCTGAATGTGTGCAAAATCAGTGCACAGTTAAGGTTCAGACATGCCTAAGAGGCATCAACATTATAATCTACAGCTTCAGTTTATTGTTGAGTATATTGAATACAGGCCCAATTTCAGGCCCAAAGGAAAAAAGCATCTGAATGTGTAATAAATGTATAATTGAATAAGAGCCAGCACTGTCTCAAATATATTTAGTTTGTTTGAACTCTACAAAAATGCTTTTATATGACAGGTTTAAAAAATCACAAAGAAAATGTGCTATCATTTGAATTTGTATATTTTAATGACTTTTTTAATATTTTGAAACTTTGGTCCACTTTCCAAACTTAATTTAGATTTATCACCAAACTAAATGTGTTGCATAGTTTTTAGAAAAAAACGATTGATTTATATTGTCCTGCGGTTTGTCTCCATTTACTAATTAAAACCGTAACTAAAATTTGTCATATTGGATAAAAACTTTTTTTTTTTTTTTGCTCCTGCTTCTAAATGCAGCTGTTTGTTTTTTCAGGTGGGTTTCGGTCCCCAGATGGTGGAGGATTTAGAGGGCGAGGAGGTGGCCGAGGTGCTCCCAGAGGAAGAGGAGGGAGGGGCGGTGGCCGGGGCTTTGGAGGAGGGAGGAAGGTCCTGATTGAGCCACACAGACATGAAGGTTTGTACTGATGTGAAAGCAGGCAGCAGAGTGTGGCTGTACTGCAGGAGCCATGTTTGTTATGATTGGTGGTCCAGCCTACCTCCACGTTTTACATTTTATTGCTCAGGAAAGATCAGCTTAATTTATTTGTTTAAATTTCGCAGCAATGTTTGTGTAAAAATAAATGTTTCATAAAAATGACACATACAATAGCTTAAAGTACTTGTAAATTATTTGTAAATATAAAGAATTGAGTATATTTCTATATTCAAGGGTCAGGTTAATTTAATCCCTAATCATTTGAAATAAAACAGCAGTTTGTTTTTTCTGTTGATTGAAGAGTTTATGCTGGTTTTTAATATAAAATAATTTTGCACTTACCTGGTGACTTGAACCAGTCAGCGCCTCAGTCACCATAAAACCTTCAACTAGCAGGTTGCAGGTTAACCAGCAAGTATTGACCCTTTGCACCCTGGTTGGCCATTGTGAATTACGGGAGTATTTAACACAGAGCAAAAGTGGCGACTGAGGTTGGTTTTTTGCCAGTTTAGTCAATCTCCTCCTAGTTCAAGCCCAGTTCACGTGTGGGAAGGTTTAGCACACCTAGGTGGGGCTCATAGAGCAGTATTTACAAACGTTGAGTGTTAGCTAGCCTCCTAACGTTAGCTTACGTTCTCCCTGCTGCTGTTCATCAATGTAAACAAGTTGTCGACTTTGCCAAAATTCACCCCGCTGGATTTATAACGTTATGTGATGAACAGCGTTCACTTTACACTGGAACAGATTTTTTTTTTAAACTAAAAATAGACTGATCCCTACCAGTTTTAGTGGCTGGCCGGGTCAACGGGTTCGGATGCTGCTCTCACACCAGACGAGACGAGATATAACAGCGAAGCTCATCATGCTAAATAAATAATGTTATTTTCACACATGTAATCCTACATTGGAACAATATTATTATAATCAATAACTAACTTGGAATTCAGTATAGTGGACAGTAATGCACATCCTCCATGGTGAAATAAAGGATTATCAATACTAAATAAGTAATATAAACACATCACGTTTATCATTTCAGGTCCATCGCAGTTAAACCGTCTTCCTCCAGAAATATGTGAACGTTAATCTTACCTGGTAAAACGTGTTTGATTCAAATCCAAAAACACACTGAGGGCTGCTAGTCCGTACTGCAGAGGCTCATCTCCATTTTCGATTTCCATCAAAGTTTTAAAAGTTGACGAGTTGAGTTTACACCCGTGTGTGTTAGCACAGCCAACCGCGCAGCAAACTTACCATTTTACTGTGAAATCAACTAAATAAAAGACTACAAACTGGCTTGTTTTGACTAGCTTCCCAGGAGTTTCTACGTGTGTAAACAGTCCTCTGCCATCCGCAGTGGCTGAGGGGGTTGTATCGTGAGCGGCGTGACGTAATGTGCAAAGGGTCAATAGCACAGTTTAGTTATCTTATTAATGCACACACCAAACCCCACTGGGTACAAAATACTGAACTACAAATAAATATGAGGATATTTGAGTAAAAAGTTCCACTTTATTACATTAAAGTGAACATAGTTTTTTCAATGTTATCACATGACATATAGATATATACTTCATTAATCTCAAAATATCTTATATTGAGTTCCCCTGCTCTAGGGTCTTCATGATGTAGGAGGTGAAGGTAACAGGGATGTAGTCATTGTTGGATGTGGGGAGTTTCTTTTCTGTACTTGAACCTGACAGGATGTTTTCCATAACGTGAATACTTTCTGAAGCTGCAGGCTAAAGTTGAACAAAAATGTGAAGATCTCACATAGCTGCCTGGAGCAGGTCCTTAGTACCCTAGAGTAGGGCTGCCACAAACAATTATTTTGATAGTGAACTAATCACCGATTATTTTTGCGATTAGTCGACTAATCGGATCATGCTACATTGGACTAAAATGTACAGTTTATTGCACCGCAGCATGCAACTGCTCTTATGTGATCATCATTAGCTTACAGCTTGAAGTGTTTAGGGTATGGGCCAATTAAAAATAAAGACAAGATAATAGTTTGTTAAACTTTTAATTGCAGCTTGTAGCAGTCTTTAACTGTAGCATAAAGTGCAACATTCCTGAAAGAGTTTGAACTGCTGTTGAGTTTTGCTCTGCCAGACTTGCAGCTTGGAGCTCTTCGGCTAGGCGCTCATGTATTAGTACTAGGATAAATGAAGTTATTACTGTATAAAATATGAATTACAGATAGGTCTGATTGTTGATTAAATGTTACAACGGCTTGCCATACACTGTGACACGGAGCACTATGGCTCTGCAGCTCAGAACAACGCAGCTTGAAGCTCCGTGGCTCGGATCACCGTGGCTTGGATCACCACGACTCAACAGCTCAAAGCACCGACGATTTTAATAGTCGACGTAATCGTGACTAATCGTGGAAGTCCTACCCTAGAACTGATGTCATCAGGTCCATCTGCTTTCAGCCGATCAAGCTTATTCCTAACCTCCGATGATAGCAAGGACATTTTGAAGGGAGGATTATAGGCCACAGGTGACAGACCAGGTGAAGTAGGTCTGTCAGATGTAATGGAAAAACAGGTTTAGACCATCTGCATGGTCTCTGCCACCATCAGGTATCGGTCCTACCTTTTGCTCCAGTCTTGTGGTCATTCATATGCCAGCCCACACCTGTTTCACCAAATCCTAAGTTACTTTTATAAAGTTTCCAAAATAGGCCTATTTAAACAAGTAATATTTCTTACCCCATAGGACCCAATGCTGTACCCCACACTGCAGACCCGGTAGTGGTCGCATCGTTTTATTCAAAAGATAAAAAAATCTTGAAAATTGTCTCTAAAATGGAAACGGTTAAAAGTGGATTTTTGCTGCCTTCCAGGTTTTTTTTTTATGTGGCGTCTCTTTGTATATCAAATAGTTTGTATTTGTTTCAGGAGTGTTTATCTGCCGAGGGAAAGAGGATGCTCTGGTGACCAAGAACATGGTGGTGGGAGAGTCTGTCTATGGAGAGAAGAGGATGAGTGTGGAGGTGAGAGAAAAGCGCTGCTCACTAAACTGTAGCTAATTTAAAATGCACTACATTAACCAGGGTTCTTGAAATCCTTGAAAATGCTTAAATTTTAAAATGGCATTTTCAAAGTTTTGGAGGTACTTCAAGCTAAAACTGTTTGTAGCACTGTACTGTTTCTGAGACAAGTGTATGTGTACGCTGTAAGAAAATGTTAGTAGAAAAAACAATCCTGGTCATTTTTCAGGATTTAAATTTCTTTTCTACAGTTTTACGTTATTTCTGAATATCTTCAGTGTTTTCTGTTCATGCATGTGTGAATCATGTAAGGTACTGGGAACATTAAAAAAAAACCTCCTCTGAAAGTGCTTGAATAATTCTTGAATTTGATTGTAGTAAAGTTGTTAGAACCCTGATAAATGCCCTCCTTTATTAGGAAGGAGAGACGAAGATTGAGTACAGAGCCTGGAATCCTTTCCGGTCCAAGCTGGCTGCTGCTATCTTAGGAGGAATTGACCAGATCCATATTAAACCTGGAGCTAAGGTCATGTACCTGGGAGCTGCCTCTGGTACCACAGTGTCTCATGTTTCTGACATCGTAGGACCGGTGAGTTCAACACAAACTCTTTAATGTACTTCCAACAGATGTGGCCTAAGTGTGCTTTAGACCTGCTCATGAAAATGTTCTGAACTAGGAAAAGTTTTGCAGAAATGCTGTTTGAATGCTGAGTGCTGGAATAAACTACTGAAGACCCCTATATCCCATATATCAGCATTAACTGAAACGTTGATGACAGGGTATCGGCGGGTCCTTAAAAAGTCTTAAATTTCTAGGGCACTGTGATTTCCAGGACACTGAGAACGCGAACGGAATTGAGGAACTCCACAAACAAAATGTAATTCAGTATAAAACATGGAATCTCACAAAACTCCCTCATATCGGCGAGTAAAGAAAGATGCATAGTAGTTTCTGATGTATTTTGGCCACTGCAGCCACCGTATCATATCATATGAATGTCACTGTAGCCAGAGGAGAGCAACCACTGTCAAATCCACCTACCTCGTGTGTACTCTGAGATGGAAGAAATAAAAATCAAAAAAGTTTTTACTGTTTTCTAATATCTTTTTTTTAGATGTATTATGTTGAGTTTAAATCTAAAGCATTTTTATTTTACAAAAAGGAAACTTTTTGGGGGGAATACACATGATTCTTTGTTTTGCACATAAAAATGTAAATTGTTCTTTTAAATAATTGTTAAATACTTTTAAAATACCTTGCAAAAAAACACTCAATGTTCAGCTGAACCATATAACTTATATTTGTGAAAGTTAAATAACAGTCAAACTTTGAATCCTGTGGTTGTTGATGTGTTAAAATATTTGTCATTCGTTTTATAATGACACATTTTAGGTTAATAAATGTTTAGACTGAAAATGTGAAATTTGGGAAAAAATGAAATGGAATTTGGGGAAGTCAAAACAGATTTCATAGGGCCGTACTAAAGACTTTATGAGGACTAAAACCTCAGCGAGGTGTTACCAGGTCAACATGACCTGAGCTCATTCTTCTAATAAAACTAAAGACTTTGAGACAAAAACTCACTCAGTTCTCCCAGTAATTCCTCCAGGTGATGCCAGAGTTTCACCTCGGGTTGAAGTTAGAGCTGCGTAGTTTCTTCAAAGGACGATGTTTTCAGAAGAAAAGTCAAGTTTTTATCTAACCAATCTTACAAAATACAGCGAGACATGTTACGGTTGTGATTGTAAAATACTGACATGTAAGTTAACTATTTATATTCGGTTTATTTATTATAAGTTATATTCAGTCAAAAGCAAAACAAATGTGCTTCAGTTGATCTTAAAAGAATTGATAGAATCAACGTAAAGTTAGAGGCATCGTGGTGCAGTTGTTGGCACTGTTGCCTTGCAACACAGGTTCAAATCCCAGCTGCAGCCTTTCTGCGTGGAGTTGGCTTGTTCTCCCCATGCATGCGTGGGCTTCCTCCGGGTACTCCAGTTTTCCCCACAGATCACAACATGCCTGTTAAAGTAATTGTTAATTGTGTGCGTCGCTTTGACTAAAAGCGTCTGCTAAGTGAATAAACATAACAATCTAAAACATGTTTTCTCTGGTCTCAAAATGAGTCTGTGGAACTCAAACTGAGAGGAGTGTAAAGTTCTAGAAGATAAGAGATGTAAGCTGGAGGCTCAGGGCTCTAAAAGTCGGGACTGAAACTTTAAAATGGATTCTAATAATGTAGCGGGAGCCAGTGTAAAGAGACTGAAATAGAGTAATGTACTCTCTTTTCTGTGTGTTTGTTAAAAGCCTTGCAGTAGCATTCTGGACTGACAGGAGATG
This sequence comes from Callopanchax toddi, assembly GCA_006937965.1. Taxonomy (NCBI): domain Eukaryota; kingdom Metazoa; phylum Chordata; class Actinopteri; order Cyprinodontiformes; family Nothobranchiidae; genus Callopanchax; species Callopanchax toddi. Next base: position 729,974 of record SSNR01000206.1, read on the forward strand.
ATTGAGTTCCTTTTATTCAAAAAGATAAGATTGTTGGTATCATCTAAACCAGATGAAATCATCTCCAATTCAGATTTAGACACTATAGGTCAAAGTTTGGAGGAATTTCTTATTTGTGAAAAGCTATTTTTCACTACAAGTCTGTAAACATCCCACTGAAAGGCCAGAACCCAAACTCTAAACCCCACCCCTGATTTCTGTGTTGTAGGAGGGACTCGTCTATGCTGTGGAGTTCTCCCATCGATCGGGTCGTGACCTCCTCAATGTTGCAAAGAAACGCACAAACATCATTCCGATCATCGAAGATGCCAGACATCCACACAAATACCGAATGCTGGTTGGTAGGTAGAAAGCAGCTACTGCTCAGGGTGGATGTGATGGAAAAAGATCCAAGTTGATTTATTTTTTCCCCAAACTTGTTCCAAGGTTCAGTGGTATTTTATAGTAAAGCTGAAATACTTAACTGAATACTTTGATAGCATAAACTCCTGGAGGTCAAAGGACTAAAACCTCAGCTGGTCTAAACCAGGTGATCTCACTCAGTTCTGAGTACCTGTCCAGACTTTATAGTTAAAGGGATTTTTTTTTTAACTCAATGTTCTGATGTTGCTGAACACTGGTGCTGGATCTGGTGACTGGTAGCTTTTATATAAAGATAAATGTTCTGAAAAGAGTTGAAATAAAAAACAGGCCGAGTAATAGTTTATTTGGTAGTTTATCTTTACATCACAGTTATCTGAATTGGTGAATGAACCTGGTAAGTCTTTCTAGTTGGTGGGGTTGCTCATTAAACCCTCCACCGGCTGTTGGTGTGCTCAGAGACATGGCGTTCTGACAACGCTGTGTTGTTTCTCTACAGGGATGGTGGATGTCATTTTTGCTGATGTGGCTCAGCCTGACCAGACCAGAATTGTTGCTTTGAATGCTCACAACTTTCTGAAGAATGGTGGACACTTTGTGATCTCCATAAAGGTACATCTGTTTACCACTAGCAGCACAAAGCTCCCCAAATTAAAAGTGAATTATTGGAGTTTAGGGAACATGGACTGATTTTATCAGTGTGTTTAACATCAATATCACAAAGACCTGTTTAGATCACAATAACCGTTAGATTTCAAGCAGCATGTATTTGCCTTTGATCAACTCTGTTGATTTTCCCTCCTTAAGGCCAACTGTATAGACTCAACGGCTGCTCCAGAGGCAGTTTTTGCTTCTGAAGTGAAGAAGATGAGTGCTGAGAACATGAAACCACAGGAACAGCTGACACTGGAGCCATATGAGAGGGACCACGCTGTGGTGGTGGGCATCTACAGGTAAACAAACACCCTAGTGATCCAGATCTTCACATCCTGATTCCAGGGTTCTTACAGGTGCTTGAAATCCTTGAAAATTATTGATTAAAAAAAATTTTTTTTTTACATTGTCTTTTCAAGATTTTGAAAGTGCTTGACTTTTAAATAAAGTGTTTAAAAGCACTTAAAACTAGAGATAAACAAAAAAATAAATAAATCTACTTGGAAGGAATGGCTGATCTGAAAGTCAAAATCAGATTTTAGTTTTTTTGTCTATGATCATCATTAGCATCAGTGCTGCTAACAAATCTCAATGTGAGAGTTTTTTCTTCCAGAATCAAATTTTCTAGTTAATCAGAATTACAAATAAAACATGCATTCTGTTAAAGTTCTTTAAGATGAATCAGGTGTAGTTTATGTGCAGATTGTTTTTCTTTCTGCCAACCAAACAGAGTTACTACGCTACTGTACATCCTGCTGCAGCAGTATAAACACAAACTAAACGGTCTCATGCTAAACTGTAGAGGTTAACTGAGTATTGCATAGTCCTAATGCATCAGACTTTTTAAATCAACAGTTGTTTTAAATACCAAAATATTAGCTTTTTACTTATTTGCAGTAGCGCCTCCCATAAAGCACTGGGTTCCAGTCGTTTTACCTTCTGACCCACGGGATGTTTGAATCACCATAAACCCAGATATATCATTGGCTGAGCTCTACAGGCATTATGAATAAGATCAAAAAATGATGGTGAAATCCATCAACTCGTGAAGTATTACCTACACAGCTGGGGGGGGGGAGTAGTTAATAATGAACTCATTTGAAAATTGATGAATTCCCTTGAGTAGGAGTTGATGTTATTACAGGTTTAACTGGTGTGTATAGATTGGATCATCTGTGTAAATAAGGATAAATATTTATATTTCCAAGTGAAGCAAATTCCACAGAGCACAAACCTCCTGAAAGCACAGCCTTGTTCATGATTTGTTTGGTGGTGTCACCAGAAGGTGGTGCTGTAGGTCACATCAGTCAGGGCTGTAGTTCAGTAGAGGTGAGGGAATTATGGATTCATTAAGGTAGAATGATGTTCTTTTGGGGTTACCCACTCTTAGCAGGTGAAGTGTAATGTTCTATCACCGCCTTAGGGATGAAAGTCTTTGGAATCCGTAATATTGAGTGAAATTTCTACCGTTACAAGCATCACATTTAAAATATATGCTCAAAATGTGTAGAAAGAATGTTTTTAATCTGAAATTATAACACCATGAAACAGCAGCATCCCTGTTCTGCCATTTAATTTACAGTAGTGGTGGTGGTCATATTTATCCCTTCAGTGTAGACTACTAAAGCACTGTGGAAATTAGACCTTTTTTGTTCTACTTTCAGTCAAAATGCAATTCAGCACCACTTAGTTCCTGTAATTTATGACTAAATTGATGAAGTTGTAGTTTCTCAGCTTGTGTGTTTATTTATATATTAGTATTGGTTCACTTTAATTAACAAGCTCAGCTTTAGCTGATGTGTGAAGTTACTCTAGTTGTATCTGTTCTAAACATAAACGGGTATTTGGTTCTGTCTGCATAGCACCAACATTATAAATTTAAACTTGAGTGTTATTAACAAACTGTTCAGCCCGTGTTGTATTTAGAACTTTATTTTTAATGCTCTGTTAGAATTATCTGAATTAAAATAACATTCTGTAGCTTGGTAGTTTTCTACCATTGGTTCCTACCGTGGTTTTGCAGATAAATGGATGTTATTAAAGCACAGATTCATAAACTCTGGTTGGTTCGTTGCTAAAGAAATGTAACCAGGAGGCGTTGTGGAGTCATACGCTCCAAACCTCCATGGTGGGATTCAGGTTGTTCACTCTTTGCTTGATTTGCTCCATAGCTGACTTTTGGCATGTGCATTCAGACAGTTTGGTTTGCTTTTCCCTTTCCTTAGACCACCACCTAAACAGAAGAAGTGAGATGTAGAAGACCTCGCTGTGTGTTGTGTTCCCCTCGTCTCCATCTGCTCAACATCAAGCCATGTCCGGTTCAGATTCACTTTGGGTCTCATCTGAATTCTTGGAAAAAGTAAAACAAACCAAATAAAACCCTGAAGATCTGCAGGTGCTTGGATAGATCAAAGGTTTGGAAGTTTCAAACTGGCAGATGGACTGGAATTGTTTTATTGTGAAAGACTTTTTGCACAACTAATGTTGTGCAGGTATTGTGATTTAAGTTTAGTCTGTGACCCTTTGAGTTTTCATGTTTGGTTTGCATTCTGAGGTTTCAGACAGATTATACTCAACTCACCTAAAGCTTTGGAGAGATGATATCTCTCATGTATGGTCCCTGCTTTTTATTTTTGAAGATAACTGTTTTAATAAAATGTTTGAATATTTTTTGTACATTTACAATATTCAGATTCATTTGCCACAGTGCTAGCATTCTTTGACAAATTTGTGGAAATAAAACTATTTTTCAGTTGTAATTGATAATAGACCAACTTTTGGTGGTTGTGTTTCATTTTCAATGACTATTAAATCCTTTCAGATCCTGCTGTTTGTCTTCAAACAAACCTAAATGAATCAAATAGCAACAGAATGACATTTCAAAAAGCACTGACTGAACCATCAGGTGTCACTTTTAATTTTCTACCCTCTTCAGTTATTAGAGGACAAAAATGTCCACTTTGAAAAACTAAAATTTTGGATTCTTTATTTTGTTTATAAATCTGTTAAACTTCAGCCCTGCTCAAAACTACTAATCATTTTTTAGGATTTTAACTCATTGAATGCCAGTTTGTTACCTAATGTTATTTAAAAGTACAAAAACATTTATTTTCCATAAAGAACTTAAAGTTAAAAATTTTACAACCCTCATGAATCACAGGACAAAAATGTTCACTACCAAAGACTGATTTTTTTTTTTTTTTTACTTTTTGAGGTTATATAACAGTTTGATTATGTTGCTTTTGAAATGAAAAAACAATTTGTGATTTACCTAAAACTCTTGAAATCTACCCGAACTGGATAATTGATTTTTTTCCTCTTATGAGGTTCAGTGAGAAAAGGAGGCATGCTGTCTCGTGTTGTGGGTTCATGTAGATTTACTATACCAATTAGAAGATCTGATGAATTGACAAGTGTTTCATGTTTGGGTCGATGAGGAGGAATTAAGGATTTTAGAGGTCAACATAGAAAAATAACCCTAACAATACATAATTTGATTTTGTTTTTATATAGGATTTAAAACAGGTTTTAATGAGACACTTTTGTCCTCCAGTGACTAATGAGGGTAGTAACTGTTGCTACACAAAACTAATGCGTCAAGCTTACAATTTTGACTGATTTTAAAAAGCCACCCAACATTTGTTTTATAAATGTGTTTTTTCATAAAGTAATATGTAATCAAACTTGCATTTAAAGTGTTAAGATCTTGATAATATTTGATTACTTTGATCAAAGTAATAAAACACACAGTAGGAAAAAAAAAACATGTTTTATAGCAGTTTTTGGAAGTAGTCATTTTTGTTTAGTTGCTCGAGAGGAGTCATTTCCAGTGGTCTATTTGAAGAAATTTTGAATTTCAGAATTTGTCGAGAGTTATAAATTATGTACTATGCAAAAACTGCCAACTTGATGTACAGACGAGGAAGTATCATTTAAAAGAAATGAACAAAAAAGTATGATTATGATGGCTGTGTTAAAGTTTGGAACCGTAATCAGATTGTTTTGGCAGCCATTTTGTGGGATACGTCTCCGGCGCGCGCTGGATCTGTAAGTCGCGTGCTGTCGGGAGTGCGCGCTCCCTGCAGCCCCTCTCCTTTGACCGATATTAACATCAGAGGGGCTGGTCGGAACCGGGCCGGCTAGAGCTCTGACTGTCCGAACCACAGCGTCCCCACCGCTTTTGGAAGCCCGCTCTGTCGGCTGGATGTGGCCGCCGAGCGCCTTGCGGCGTGCGGACTGTCTTCCAGTCGCTATGGCAGCGTTTTATTAGCTAGCACACTGGCTAGCTGGCTAATGTTAGCATTCTGCCTTTTAGAAAACGGACAGGATTGGTAATCAGTTTGTTTTGGGTTTTTTATTTTTTATTTTAAACAAAATGACGTCCTCTCTGTCCAACTCTCGTCACGGTGAATGAGGTTTGCTGGGTAGCGGGGAGCTGTCAGCGCTTGCGGCGGCGGGCTGCCTGCCTCTGGGCACGGCTAGCTGTGCTGCACCGGCAACCATCGCCCATTGGTAACTCACCGCGTTCAGAACGGAGCGGCGCGCTACTGGAGGCTGAACAGGAATTCTGGCTGCACACCACAGCTGTGCATCATTTGGATATTCTACCAGGGAACACCGAACGGCTGAACCTGAGGAGGGGGGCTCGGTTCGTGAGGACTGGTTCCGAACATGGCTGCTCCGGGGAGTCTGGTTCGACCTGCCGCCTGAGGTAAGCAGCTGTCGGTAATAAGCATTTGATTTGTGGGATGAAGTATCTGTGAGGTGATGAATGGTCATCAGTCCGGCCTTGTGCTACAGACCGATCACCAGTTATCTCTGACGGGGTTAACTTGGTGGTTCACCCCGCTTCTGTGGCGACCTGCCGGGCGGACCGGGGTATCGGTGAATGGGTTCATCACTTACTGCAGTCTGAGCGGTTTGAGCAGCAGTACCGGTGTTGTGTCGAAATGTGTTTCCTCTGTCGAAAACGGGTTTTCCGCCTTTGTCGCTTAAAGCAACTGAATTTGAATCAACTGGCCACAATGTATTTCGGATTTTAAAAATCTATTTAAAAAACGTAATTTTTACTTAAACATCCCCACTTTATTTGATCCTGACTAATTGTATGATGCAGGGTTGTTTTTATTTTGTGACCATTTAAATTTACCATTAGACTTTTATTGTATTTTGTGACTGTTTCTTTTATCTGTGCAGACCTTTGGCCTTGTTTAAAGCACTCTATAAATAACGCTGGTATGGTAAAGTTTATCCTAATGTCAGTCACTTACAAAATTTCTCCTCAGTTCAACGTGAAAATAAAATCAGATTCGTCAAATCCACACATCTGATTTCTTACTTTATGGGGAGTCTTTCCTGAGATTTTTGTTATTTTATGACAAATTTAGTAGATTTTAGCTGGGGAAACACGCCTCTGTGTAAGGCAGGAGAACAGTTTTCGGCGTAACACCGGTACCGGTGCGGTGCTGGCTGCAGTTAAAGACCGGCTTGGGGGAGGAGGATGCCGGCGGAGGACAAGAGAGGGAGGGAAGAGGGCGAATGAATGAATGGTTCCGATTGATGTATGGTGATGTGCAGCATTAGGGTTTAAATCAGACCGGAAGCAGAACTGTCCTCCGTGGACCTACACCATTTTCTGTGCTGTGGAGGCTAACGCTAGGCCCACCGAGCTGCTGCACCAGCCCAGCCCAGCCCACCCTACCCGAACCTCTGTTGCCTGGAGATGGCTGCTCCCAGTCAGGGCGCATTCACATCTGGAACAATTCTCACTTTACATTCGTCTGTCTGAATTCCCTCGTTCTGTTTCTGCTGCACAACCAGATAGGGCCCCAACAAGAATTTGAGGTTTATTCCAGCATCTTCCTTATTTTACGCTGTTGGACAGGATACAGGGTTCTTATGGGGGTTTGAAATCCTTGAAAATTTTTGATTGACATGGAATTTCCATGCTTGAAACCAGAGATGCATTAAAAAGTTTGCTAGTGATCAGAAATGACCAATATTCAGCACGATTGGCCAAATCAGTGATTGGCTGGTCTGAAGCTCAAAAATGCAGTTTAATTTTTTCAGTTTGTGAACTCACCTCACTAAGCACTAATTAATGCAAATAGATGTGAACAGTTTTACTTCCAAAAATCATAATTTATTCAGTTGTTTCTTTGAGATAAATTGGAATCTGATGAAATCAGTATCATCATCAGGTCACAACTTGACAAAAATCTGAAGCTGGATTTGACCTTTCAATTCTAAATCGGTGAATCTCTACTTAATTCTGTTGCTGTAATTGGTTTAACACAATAACATGTACTTTTGTGGGACAATAAATGAAGTACATTTATATTAATGCTTCATTGTCTGTACATTTAATGTACTGCTAATGTGTAAATCATCACTAATGTAAGATGCTGGGGGGAAAACAACTCGCCTTGAAAGTTCTTGAATTTGATTTTGGGGGGGAAAGTGTAAAAACCCTGAGGTTAAAAAACATGGTGAACTAGAAAATATAGCATTTTATGCAGAAATGCCATTTGAATGCTGAATGAATGTGCTAAAGAACAGAGCTGAAACTGTGCTGTCATTATTAGCTGAATTATTTTGACAATTTAAAACTTAAGCAGAAAAAAACTCTAACATAGTGACTGTTTTGAATAAGAGCTCAAGAGGGAATTGACTTGAACAGTGTTATACTCAGTGTTGGGAGTAACTAGTTACAAAGTAATTAGTTACTGTAATATATTCCTTTTTGAGTAACTAGTAATATATTAACATTACTCTTTTAATGTAAAGTAATATATTACTAGTTACAATTTGAGTAACTTACTAGTTACAACACCCCACCCCCACCCCCCAAAAGACATTTACCAAGGAGTTGGATAAGACGTGTGCTGCTATGGAAACGGAGCTGAAGAGAATATTTGAAGCCCAGGAGTATCAACAGCTGATGTATGGACTGACATTAATAAAATATGTTTTAGGATTGACTGTAATTTAATAAAATAGTGAGAAAATCACAGTATTTTCTGGTGTCATTCTTGTGGAAAATGTAAATTGATCAGTTATAGTATTTTAGAACGCCGTCACATATGATATTTTGCCAAAAGTAACTCAAAGTAACTAAAAGTGGTGTAACGTTACTTTTTGGGGACTGTAATAACTATATTACTTTTTTTTACTGTAACTAGTAATATTAATCTATTACAATTTTAAAGTAACTTACCCAACACTGGTATTAATATGAAATAGGTTTTGTAGTATAACTTATACTACAAAACCCATTTCATATTAATAACTAAACTTTGACTTTCAGCTAGGCAGAAGACCAACAGGAGACTTTAACTGTCTACTAAGAGAAGTCCAGATGAATGATTACAATTAGCTGCAGGATTAAATGTATTTCAGCAAACAATTTAAAGGAAATTATTATCTGAATTAGCATTTATGATAGAACATATACATAAATGCACATTCAAAATATCCAAAAAGCTACATTTTGTTTTTGGTATACCTGTTAAACAAACTGTTTCTGTACATGAAAGAATCTCAGGCTGTCAGACATGTTTGAAACTCAGACACTGAACTGTACTTCATCACTTTCTTACAGAAATGTTCACATCATTTTTTTCCAAGTCAAGTCGCTAATGGCTGAAAGGATTCCTTCTATCTAGTCCCTTAAACACTGGACTGCTTTATGAACTGAATCAGTGCTGCCACTAACAACACATTTTATTTAGATTATTCTACTTTTTAATTTTACCAAAGTTTCATTATTCTAAAGAACTAAATATTAAGAGGTTGTGAAGGATGGACTGGAAATCAGCTCAACACAGGAGCTTCTGATAGCTTCTAGCTACATGTAGCCTAACTGTTAGTAGCTTAAGTGCAATGTAATGCTGCCTGGTCATTCTCTAATAAATGTTCTTAAAACGGGTAGAAGTGAGTCATACAATGAGCTAAGATTGATACAATAAGTTTAGCTACTTTATCATTACTTTGTTTAATTTTATAAAAACCTTCACATAATACACACAGACAGCAGTAATCAATCCAACATGACCTCATTTCTAGTCTAAAAGTTACTTGAATCATTTATTCACTGGAACATGTAGACAGATGGACAGCTGTCTAACTCTACGGGGTCATTTAACAGTTTATTAAAACTAACGGAGGCTTTGTTTTTTCTGGTGACTCATCAAAATTGGCTATGGTTTTCCTCCACTGCTGTGATCAACAAGTGATCAACCAGCAACGTTTAGCAGAGCAACAAACCAGCTTTTAACTGTCAGTCAGCCTGAAGTTCTCCCATCTTCAGAACCCTTCAGCCTTTAAAACATTAAGAACTCAACCTATTCAGACTGAAGCAGACACAGATTCCCCCATGATACTCTTTAAATCGCTGCCTATTAGGAAGAACCAGACAACTGGAGCAAACTCAACCAATGTATGCAGCACCCTCTAAGTGGTAGTGGTGGTAGGGGGTTTATGCTGTTGTAGCTGCACGTAAAGTAGCATATTGATTCAGATGGTTTTGGTTGAAACAAACTATACCAGTGTTTTTAGTCCTAAATTGTAGCATAATCATTTACAAATGGGTAATATAGTGTTCTAATGCTTTTAATGCCAGAAATAAAATAAAAAAAACTGTTACTGATCTGACTGGCAATGAGTATTGCTTTAATCAAAAGACTACTTTCTGTTTATAGAAACTGCAACTCCGTTGAGTGATGTCACCATTAAGTGTGGTCCTTACTAGGGGTGTGCACTGGCAAAAATTGTGTGATATGAATATCACATTTTAGGGGCAATGATACGATATATTGCAATGTATTGTGATACTATAAGCAAGATGATATGTGGCGATTTCTTTTTCTTTTATAATTGTTGGAAAACTGTCACAGCATAGTAAACACTCAAAGCTTGACATTAGTTCATTGAACCAGAACTTTTCACTACAGGAGAAATGAAAAGACCCGTCTTTTCTTTGTGAGCTGAATAAAGAAATCACCAAACTGGTGATATTACAAAATGTTGTTTTATTTGAGTGGAGGAGGTAATGACTGCTGCCAACTAGTGAGTTCTAAATGCAACATAAAAATGAACCACCACTGTTAATGTCTGCATGTTAATTGTCAATTAAAAAATATTAATGCTGTTTTGAACATTGATACAATACCGTGACATGGAATGTCATGATAATTCAATATGTCAGTGTTTTCTTATACCTCAATCCTGACTGTAGAGAAATAACTGATGGAATGCTTCTTCAGAATGACCCAAATAGCCCTTTTAAGAATTGTCAGTTCATGAGATCTGTGTTCTGGTTGGATTTGCTGCTGAAATTTACTTTGTGAACAGCATATCTATGTTCCCTATATCTATACAGTTGGAAGAGAGAAGCTCACATTCTGAAATTGTTCTGTTCTCAATGGGTCGGTCATGAACAGGCCTCTAAGTGACTTAAAGGGATACTCCACCAGAAAGTGAAACACTTTAAGTGAATGGTAACAACTAGCATTGTGAGGAAAAAAAAGTCCTTAGAACTCACTCAGTGATACTAATTCTGCCTAGTATTTACCTAGTACTCCCTAGTAGGGACTACTTTATGGCAAAGAACTGCTGTAAGCCTCCGCTGAATGGCGCAAGGACATGACGCAGCGGCCCATAGGAGACCTACTTCCGTAAACGCGTATCCAAACGTTGTTTGCAAACCTCACAGATGATGAAAAATTATGCACAGAGATTATTAAAAAAAAAAAAAAACATTACCAGGTTTAGCCTGGCAGACAGTATTTGTATTTACGGACGTAGGTGACTTTGGGGCCGCTGCATCATGTCCTTGCGCCGTTCAGCGGAGGCTTACAGCTGTTCTTTGTCAAAGTAGTCCAGAGTATAAAATGGTACCTGTAATTCCTTCGTGTTACTTTTTATTTTCAGTGCAGTCGATGTGTTTTATTGAGGTCACTAGGCAGAATTAGTATCATTAGTATCACTACTGAGTGAGTTTTAAGGACTTTTTTTTTCTCACAATGCTAGTTGTTACTATTCACTTAGTGTTTTACGCTAAGCTAAAGCTAAAGGAGTACTGCCGGATCAGGAAAACAGCTGGGCTGTTTACAAATTGTTTTTGCCCACTTATCTAACTCTGAGGAATATAGCAATAGACAAAAATCACTTTCTGGTGGAGTATCCCTTTAAGCGGCACCTTTTTAACCCCAATTGAATTCTGCAAAGATATTTTACTCTCCCATTCTCTCTCTGTCTCACACACACATTTACTTCCTATATACAGCACTTTATATACAGTATTCTCACACACATCTGTAAGAATATTAGGGGCAGTGGAAAAACCAGCACTACAGGAGCTGAGGATTGAACCCTGATTCTCTGGCTGTTCGGTTATACGACCTCGACCTGCGTACAAAATTTTATATCACAGGAAGGTTATCCTGCTAGAGGAAAGGTGGTGCTGTGAAGCTGTTTACCTCACTGATATATAGAACTCTTAAAATACATTTTCATCACTTTGAGCTTGGTTTGGCTCCTAAAATATGACAAGTTCAGCTCACGAATAATTAAAAACTATCATTCCTTTTGAAGAAATGTTCACTTCATGGTATGCCTTAAAGCGGCTCTCTGGAGCATTTTTCTCTGTATCAAAGTTTTCTAAATGTTTTAAATGATATTTCAGGTCTAAACTATGATCTATGGGTTGAGTTCCACAACATCTGTACTTCTGATGAAGACCCTCCTTCCTCCTAGAGCCCCCTTTGCATTATTTCTTGCCACCGACATTTTTCAGCCAATGAAATTCAAATTTCTGCATTCTCTCAACATGCACGCGCATTGACCAAACCTGTACCAGTAGGGGGCGCTGTCGTACAGGACACTCTGTGTGTTTCTCTGCCGTCTCAGCCGTTCACTGAGGACTCACAGCTCATTTCTACTAAAAACCTACCCATTCTCCAGCTAAAGACGGGTTTATTTTTAAACCTTTCACCTCACAGAATGGCAAGGCTTGACGGGATTACGCGTTTATTTGGTCAGAAAGTTCATCCAGGGCCGAGTCAAGTTCAGCTTCAGAGTCCAGCAGCAGCTCTCTGCTAACAGAGCTAATATCAGAAGCAGCAGGGACAGAGAGGGCTCATCAGACCCTCGTAGTGTTGTTGGAATAAGAGTTGTGAACTGTGAGTGATTAAACCCTACACATTGAGCTGTACAGTTCATGGCCGCAACGTATATGCACGCGCGTGTCGAGATGTTTTGAGGAGGAGCCTTTGGACGCTAGATTCAAAAACTGCTCCCTTCATGAAATCCTTTAGAGTGCTGCTTTAACTTTACTGGCAGATCAACTACTTGGTAGACCATATTTTAGTTCCTTTATCTTATTGAATCACATACTTAAACTTAACTGGAGAAAAAAAACTACAGAAGAAATTCAAAAAAAAAAAACTGAACTTGCTTCTGTACAAAGTAATAATATTGGCATGCATTATTACATTAATATTAATTAAATCCTTACATTATTAGCTCATACAGGGTCCATACTTGTGTTTATGTGTTGAGCAGACACTTAAAAGTGTCTTACATATATTCCAAAATGAAATTTAGGCACTTTTTTTCAAAGCACTTCCAAGGTGAATTTGAATGATTCTCCAGAAACTTTCACTGGTGGTTATTTATATACATGAACACTTAAGGGATACTCCACCGGTAAGTTATTTTTTGTCTATTGTCATATTCCTCAGAGTTAGATAAGTGGGCAAAAACAATTTGTAAACAGCCCGGCCGTTTTCCTGATCCGGCAGGCGGATATTCATGCTCCTTTAGCATTAGCTTAGCGTAAAACACTGTAAGTTAATGGTACCTACTATCATGCTATCTGGTACAATTCACTTAGTGTTTTACACTAAGCTAATACTAAAGGAGTATGAATATCCACCTGCCGGATCAGGAAAATGGCCGGGCTGTTTACAAATTGTTTTTGCCCACTTATCTAACTCTGAGGAATATGACAATAGACAAAAAATAACTTACCGGTGGAGTATCCCTTTAATATATGCTTAAAATGATTGTTTAAATTTGTTGTCTCAAAAAAGTAAAAGTTAAAATGCTGAACACTATTTCACTTTCAAGCACAAATGTAACAATTTTTAAATTAAATAACACGTGATACTTTAATGTGCAGATGTATAAATTTATGTTCATTGCTACAGGTATTGACAAGTTGTGACCTGCTTTGAACCTATAACTTTGTTTACATCACTACAGGCTAGGGATGATAATGGCTTAAAAATGTATTATAATGATTTTTAATATTTATTGCAATGACAATAAAATTGACAAGTTGTTAAAAATGTACTATTATTTATTTTTGGATAAAAAATAAATCGCCATGGACAGTCCTGGTGAAAAAATATCCCCATAATCATTAATAATTATTCATGCTGTGAAATCAACTGTGGAAAATGACCACCAAAAATTATAATATCAACCAAACCATCAGCTCTCTGCAGGCTGCAAATTTCATCTGACAATATTGAAATCATTAAATTATAATTTACTAAAAGGTAAATTAAAAATGTAAATAATAAAATATTCCTTTGTAGAAATGTTGAAATAAGAATAGCAGCAAGTAGATGGTTAAAGCTCTAATTTACATCCTGGTAAAGCATGTTCTCATTTCAACTAGAGAAAAAGACTCAGAGGTTTAAGAACTAGAATATTTAGAGTCTGTTGTTTTCATCTAATCAGAACCAGTCATACAGGATACGAATAACGCAGGAACAACTCTACAAAGCTTTTTACCCTCCATTTGGTTAGAAAATATTCCAACAACTAAATAATATAAATAAAACATTACATTTCCTAATAATGCACTTATTTATTAAAATGTGAAACGTTCAGTTTTTCTATGTGTATATATGATATTAGAGCTTGCCAAACTGGTGCTGCTGCTGCAGGTTGAACTTTTCCTCAGCTGATCAGAACCAAACTGTTGCATCATAAATCTTCAGCACGTTGTTCTGAATCAGGAATGTGATGATGTAGAGAGCTTTCAGTAGCTCCTGATGCTGCTGTTAGCTAAATGCTAACTGTGTTCTAGACCAGAGCTAGACATCAGTACTGTGATAGTTCAGACAGTCGGAATACAGTGCTCATCCTCCTTGTTTTTTTTTTGTTGTCTTCTGGCAGCTGCAAATAAAGTTTTGGTGCCTCAGACTGTGTGGCTCTGGCCACTTACGTGTCTGCAATTAATTTATTATTATTATTAGATGGCAATTTTTTAACTTGTTGAATTTTGTAAAATGATATAGTAAATGGTTCGATATTAGGTTTTATGAAACTCCATTCAGTGGTTCCTGACATCTAACATATTTCTCCAACTAATAAAAGGACACTATAGCTCTGTTAATATGGGCTTCTGTTGTTTAAGTTATGAATAGTTTATTAGGGATTCACCAATACCACATTTTTCCAAACTGAGTTCTTTCAGCTCAGTACTTTCTAGGAATGCACCCTATCTGCATTATGGTATCAGACCAATACCATGTACACGAGTAAAGTTAAAGTGCCCATGACATCGGTTTCCATGTTTTCTGACTTATCTATCATGTTGCAACGTTGAGTTCTCACCTTAAACCTGCCAGAAAGAGCAAAAAACGGCGTCCATCTGTCTCCTAGTCCAGCCAGTGAGAAGCTCTTCAAGATTTCAGACCCAGGTTTCAAACCGTTTTTTTCACTCCAGCCCGCTATGAGGTCATAGTGATCCGGACTTGCTTATATGGTAAATTCTCCTCCCCCATGCACGTTCACGACAACTGGAGCGAGGCAGTGCCGCCGCCATTGACCATAGAGTAGTGTTTAGTTTCAGTTTAGTTTCTCTTTCACGCGACGGCACTGCCCCCTGCTGCAGCAGAAGTGTCAGGCTGCCAAATAAGGAGAAACCCAGCAGAACCGGAAAGCGGCGCATTCTTCTGATCTCTGAGTTGCTTGTTAGGAAATAATTACAGCGTATTTTGAGTTATAATGGTGCAACGCTAATCTAGAGGCATCAAAGATTACACCTGTTTAATATAAAGTGATTTAAATATGGAGTCACAGGCACTTTAATCGATACCAGGAACCAATTCCAATTCAATTTCTTTGACTGCGGTCAGAAGGTGGTTTCACTGACTTGTCGGTTCTGTTGTAGTTTTCTAGATTGGTGGCTAGGGAGAACTCTTGAACTAAAGAGGAACAGTGTGGTTATGAGTGGAAAACTGCAATAATTTCACGGAAAATTATTTTTTTCACCTAATATTTTAGTTTTGTGATCATTTTTATTTTATTTTTATCAAATTCATCATTTGCTGTAACAAGCAGAGAAGAAAATAAAACTTGTCTTCCATTGCTTTTTTTGTGTGTGTTGTAAAAGTGTCTGTATCGGTACTCGGATCCAAGTATCTGTATCACATCGGGTGGAAAAATCGCTGCATTCTTAGTAATTAGCTTTCCCGATAGAACTGGTTCATGCTGTTATGCTCTCTGACATCGTTTTAAATAAAGAGTTGTTGTGTTTTAGCCAGTGACTGAGTGTAGTTCAATACTGACTCCCAGCTTCAAACTGACAAGAGGGCATGATAAGTCGCCCCATATTACTGATTATGCTTTTTTTTTTAACTCCCTTTTAGTGCCTCTGCCCTAAGTGCTACTGGTTGTCTCAGAAGTTTCTAAACCTTTTAGACAGGTGCTGATTTAGTTTTTCCACCGAATAGGTACTAAACTGTCAGAACTTTGCTCATGACATGTCAAATCAACAAATCAAAAGTCTCCATGAGACTTTTACTCACAGTTCTCTGATCAGCTGTGCTCACACAGTCAGTCTCACGCTGCAGTCCGTCTCCTCCCACAGAACGTCATCGCCACAATGCGCCATCTTCGGTCATTTCACTCCCTAACTCCATATTTCCTGGCTGCCTGACAGCTGTTTGATGCCTCTGCTGCATTGACCATTATTATCTAAAAATTTGTGTCGAAACCCTGCCTCCGTTCTGTTAATTTGACCCACTTTTAATCCAGTCTATTCTGGTCAGCGTCGGCTTTGCTGTTTACAAAACGCTGGTGCCCTCTGCTGGTGTGGTCGGGTCATGACACAGATTATAAGACGATCCCACATTTTCACATTACTTTCAAGGAAAAAACCTTGTCTTATATTTGGGTCAGTGTTGTTTTTGACAGCCATCTGAGTTTTAGTGTTAGTCTTTTGGACTAAAATGCTGATTAGTTTTAGTCCCATTTTAGTCATGTCTATTAGTTTTAGTCAACGAAAACTCAAAGGTTTTAGTCTAGTTTTAGTCAGTTTTAGTTTTAAAAAATGTATTAATCCTTTAACAAAGTAATTTATGCAATAGGTTGGAAATTGGAATCACTTGCTGTCTGTCCAAACATCCCTGCATTAGGGATGGGCGATATGGCCTAAAAAATTTATCACGATAATTTATGGTATTTATGGCGATAACGATAAATTACTATAATTTTTTTTCTGTAAAATAGCAGATTATGTTCTGTTTAAGTTGTGTTCCAGTGACTGTGCTGAAAAACAAACGACAATTACACAATAATAATTCAAATAAAATACAAGTAGGGCTGGGTGATATGGCCAAAGATCTATATCACAGTATAATTATAAACATCTGCATTAACGGTATATACAGTATATATTATTATTATTATTAGAGAAGAGAGGGGAGCGAGAGGGAGGGATGTAGATAGATAGATATCCATCTTTATTATATAAAATCTATTTTATATATACTGGTATACTTAAACATATATTCTCTGAGCTAAAGATCTCTATTAATTGGTTAAAGTAACTTTTTTAGAAAAATTGTGCTTTTTTCCTCCTTCTGTTCAGATGCAGAAAAGTCGACATTGTTTTGACAGTCTGGTCCAGTTTTGGTCCAGACTGAACTTATTACTGACAATGGCCTGGGTCATTAAGAGTCATCTACCTGTTCTGAGCTTCTCCTTCTCTCCTCCTTTCTTCTCCAGCACCTCTTGCGTCCTCTCCGCCAGGCGCATGAGCGCGCGCGCTCTTTCCAACTCATTTATTAACCAACTTGAAAAACTCTGTAGCTTTCTGACGGCGGTACCCGGGGGTGTTGCGCAGCGTGCCTGTGTGCAGCAAGTGAATCTCTTTCTGGAGCTGCAGGAGGGGCCGCCCGGCCTCGGAGTCGCCGCGGTGCGCCAGTCTCTTGGCACTCGGCCTCGTTCTGAACCATGCATGCAGGGGGAGGGCGAGTCCTGCGGCCGCGGGTTCCGAGTGAGCGTCAAACCAGCGGTAGCTTCTAATTAGCACTCGCGCATCTCCTCGGACACGTCCACTCTTCATGGACTAGGGACCGGGTCCTGGATTTGCTGTTCGGTCCAGACAGAACCTGGTCTGGATCCGGACTGCGGATAAAAGTTCAGTGTAGCTCCTCGTTTTAAAATGAGCTCCTCCTCAGCCTCACGTCCGCCTTCCGCCATGTTTGTTTACATTCCGCACGTGAACCGGGTGCGCGCAAAACTACGTCATCAACTAGACTTATCGTTGTTATCGCGAGAAGACAAATTTTTATCGTGAAGAGAATTTTCAACGGTATATTGCACACGATAAAATATCACCCATCCCTACCCTGCATTCTGTTTATTTAGTTTAAAACCTGTGAACTCCCATTCTGTGCTGCACACTAAACACGGAGCGTGTAAACGCGTTATGAGAGATATAATATATTAATATATGACAATAGTATAAATATAATCAGATACAAATAACAATAAAAAAACACAATGTGGTCACAACAGAAATAAGAGTTTCAGTCCATCTGACCCACAGTAGGCTCTGTTCCAGGAAAGTAAATTTCTTAAATCAAAAACAACCTGACCTAAACAAGATCAAAAACTTAACTTAATATTCACAATTAAGTTTGTACAGCTCTCTACTGACAAAGACATGTCGCTGTTTAAAGTGCCCATGACATCGGTTTCCATGTTTTCTGACTTATCTATCATGTTGCAACGTTGAGTTCTCACCTTAAACCTGCCAGAAAGAGCAAAAAACGGCCTCCATCTGTCTCCTAGTACAGCCAGTGAGAAGCTCTTCCAGATTTCAGACCCAGGTTTCAAACTGTTTTTTTCACTCCAGCCCGCTATGAGGTCATAGTGATCCGGACTTGCTTATATGGTCAATTCTCCTCCCACATGCACGTTCACGATAACTGGAGTGAGGCAGTGCCGCCGCCATTGACCATAGACCGTGTAGTGTTTAGTTTCAGTTTCGTTTCTCTTTCACGCGACGACACTGCCCCCTGCTGCAGCAGAAGTGTCAGGCTGCCAAATAAGGAGAAACCCAGCAGAACCGGAAGGCGGCGCATTCTTCTGATCTCTGAGTTGCTTGTTAGGAAATAATTACAGCGTATTTTGAGTTATAATGGTGCAACGCTAATCTAGAGGCATCAAAGATTACACCTGTTTAATATAAAGTGATTTAAATATGGAGTCACAGGCACTTTAATGTTTAAGGAGCTATTCAGTTTAGCTTTAGCTCAAAAGCATTTTACATAGGGAAACTCAGCGCTGCAATCTTAGTAAAACAAAAGAAACAAATACAGTAACCCAAATTACTCACCATTTAGTTGATTAAATAAGGCTATATTTTGAATCAATCAGCAGGGTTGTCACAAGGTGTCAAGCATTTTCTTCTCAATAAGTATCCATTTGATGAGAGGGTGCCCTCAGCCAGTAGCTGCGCTGCACTAGCTTCATAAGCCACCACACAACAGCTCACCCCGAAAAGTAAACAGTTCATCCTCCACAATAAAAGCTGTGCTTGGGAATAGAGCTTAAGTTTACGTTGCATCAAACACAGTTTATCCGCTGCATATAGGTCATCTGTGTCTCATTAATGTCTTGGAAAAAAGGTGCGTTAACGCATTAATTTCGTTATCGTCTTTGTTAACATAAACAACACTGATTTGGGTCAATACGGTACATTTATTTTCTGAAGATGGGCCACTGCCATTCTTTCGGTCTGTGATTAAATAAATCACCGCTGCTGGGAGGCAGGAAGAGGGAAAAAAGGAAAAATTGCTTTGCTGCAGCAGGGAGGAGTTTGTGTCCGTGTGCAGCTGGTCAGTGTGTGATCGTGGGACTAATACTGCAACACACTGGTGCGTGAAAGAGTGTCATGGCAGAAGAAACTGTGTGCCCGCATGATATTTATTACACATGCACAACTACTTTTGTATGTGTGTATAAATTTGTGTGTGTGTGTGTGTGTGTGTTAGGGGTGTGTCATATCTTTTGTTTTTATTAATATTGAAATAATATTGAATATCGAAATTCCTCTTTTGATGTTGATGCAGCAGGCAGTATCGAGGATTTAACCCACTTTGCAAGAGTACTGTAAAATACCATGAAATGTATTGTTCACATACTAGTGTGTCTGCTGCTTCAGGTTGATGCAGCTAGATGTCGGAAGAAAGAGACTCAGATGATCTTGCGAACAATCTAATAGCACCACAGCCGCCCTCAATATTTTCCTCTTTCGAACTTTAGGCTAGGCTATGTGTGGTATTGAGGAAAGAATTAAGAATATTTAGCACCCAGTGGTGGCTATGCCCTTGTAGCATGTGGCTATATCCATTCCGAAGCATACTACAGATCTGACTGGTAACTGAACGGCTGGCGTTGGCAAATGAGAATGATACTGCCCAGTGCTCACCTGAGTTAGCACTGGAGAGGCTAATAACTAAAGCTAAATAAAACTAAATGCCTACCTCCCCGGGTGTCCATTAGCCCGGATGGCTGGTGCTAGCATCGGAGATGCTAGTCATTGGCTGCTAGTGGATTTGCATTGCAATAGAATCTGCTGTTTAAGTTTAACTTTAGGTACAGTGAAAGACAGAGCAACAACAAACCATATATATATATATATATATATATATATATATATATATATATATATATATATATATATATATATATATATATATATATATATATATATATATATATATATCTCACATACACACATGGTACCTATGTATAAATAAAATTGTGAATTTGTCAGTGTAGTTGTCCCTAACCTGAAGCTAGTGTTTTATTCCTTTTGCCTTTGTCATTCCTTGCTGTTGCATTTGGCTCTGTGGCACCACCAAGTGCTTAGAAGGAGAAGGTTATCTCCAAGTATGAAGTGCTCCTCCACTTCTTCCTGAAAGCACCCTGCAGTAGCTGCATGGTTTTTCTGCTCCTCTATCTTTCCTCTGCATCATGTTTACCTAGCAACAAGCATCACCCGCAGCTGGCCATTCTATTGGTCATTTGAAAACGCACTGGGGACCAATGGCAGGGCTGTTGCCATGGTGTAGTGTGGAGTTGCCGGGTGGAATTTTGCTGCAAGGCTCCGGAGTCTCAGAGTCCGCTTGCCTCTTCAAACTGCCAGTGTAATCTCTATTGTCTGACCGTTAGTACAGCTGAACGTGATTTAGTGGAAACCAATCGGTGTGTTTGTGAAAGGTAGTAAAGGAACTACAAATCTTTATTGCTGTATTCTCCAAAACAAGGCAATAGTAGGATGTTTCAAAAGATAGGAAAAAAATAATCTAAATAGACCACAAAAGGATTCATTTAATTCCATTATTTCTTTGAAATTTTCCTCAGATAAAGCCAAATTTGTTGAAGTTGTAGAACTAAATATAAACTATTTGTTAAAAGAAAATCTAAATACTGCTATAAAAATGAACAATGCTGAGAAAAAAGCTCTTCAAAGAAAATATAAAGCTACTGATGAGTTGCACAGAACAGCTTTAGTGAGGAGAAGTCTCTAATTTCCAGCAACATCATGCATTATAGGTAACTGTTAATGATCTCCCTGGATAGTGTTTTTATTTAAACATATATTATCCAGCCTTTAATCCAAGGTAACATTTCCCACTTTAGGTTCTTGTGTAATGGGAAAGGTTTGGCTCTGCATTTTTTTTTCTTTTTAAGAGGCATCTTCGGGGTGAACTTTTAAAATAACTAATTCACAAGCCAAGAAATCATCTCCTGTTTGACGTGAAAAACTCAGTCAACATAAAAATACATCATACTGTAGAACACGTTAGTTTGTCTGAAACTGTGTGTGAGGTCTATATGGTAACTATTTTTTTACTTTGATTTCTGAACCAACAGAACAATGAAATATGCTAAATGTCTTTACTACCCACCAAAATGAAAGGATTAAGGAAAACTGTATTATTTAGTTATCTTTATGATTGCATATTATACAGTGAATTTATGTTGTTCTCTTTGCTTAGTTTGTTACAGATTATCCGATCTAATTAAAAAACAATCCCAGTCTTGTTCAAGGGTGGCCCTCAGGTCATTGAGGTTCAGGGTACAGAGTTACCAGCCTCCATACAGCGATTCAGCCGATCCCATAGGTTTTCTATGGATTCAGGTCTGGAGAAATTGCAGGCCACTCCATTTGAGGTACCCTGTCTCCAGCAGCTGTTCTGTTATTGATGCCACCTGGATGAGCTGGAGCATTGTCATCCATGAAGGTGAAATGATGTTATCCAGGTAGTATGGGCTTGTCACAGTGCCATTCACAAAGTGTAGGGCAGTTCTGATTAACACCACCACCAAAGGCTGGTCTGGTAACAACAGTGACTGATGCATAGTGTCTCCTTGACGTCTCCAACATTGTCCATCCATCCATCCATTTTCTGTAGCCGCTTATTCCTCCACAGAGGGTCGCGGGGCAGCTGGTGCCTATCTCCAGCGGTCAAGGGGCGAGAGGCAGGGGACACCCTGGACAGGTCGCCAGTCCATCGCAGGGCCACACAGAGACGAACGAGACAAACAACCACACACCCACTCACACCTAAGGACAATTTACCAGCCCAATTAGCCTTCCAACATTGTTTACAGCAATTAATTTCTACTCTGCATAAATCAACTTTCATCAGTGAACAGCACTGAGACCCATTGGTCCCTTGTTCATTGTAAATGCTCCCTGGCCCATGTACATGTATATATGCGTTTATGTAAATTTTATATTATGCAAGTAATCATATAATTACATATAGATTTTTTTATTTAACTTGAAATAATATATAAAAGGTTTAAAATGTATATAAATCATCCTAATAATTTGTTGATAGGAGTAATGTTTTACATAAATATCAATTAATACATTATTTTTGTTTGAAAAAACTCTTTCAGAAAAATTGTTTAATTTACTCATTTAATCAGTGAAGAGATCTGTAAACAATGACTTTTGTGACATTTGCACTCCAACTTCAATCAAATCAAAAATACTTTGTTAATCCTAGAGGGAATTTAGATGTTTAATTACCTTAAGTTTTTTCATCAAGCTTCTGTAGGCTGTTCTAGCTGTGGACAGGAAGGATCTTCTGTAGCAGTCTGTGTTGCAGCAGATCTGAAGAATCCTCTGACTGAAGACACTGTTGTTGAATTAACATAGCAGTTCAATATCTGGGCTGCAGAGATGATATTTCACAGTAGCATGTCCTGGATTGCGCCATCTGTTGCTGACAAGAACTGCTAATTAAAATGTTCCTTTTCACTCTCTACATTTGACTTCCAGCACAACTCAGAGGTGCTTTCTTTACAAATTTTCTGACGAGTTGGTAATTATCAAATGTATTGATAGAGGTTGTGAAACAGTACAGGAACAACATCCACACTGCGGGAGTTTTAGCACCTTTAGCCAGAAGCTGAACCCCCCCCCCCCCCCCCCCCCCCCCCAAGGTGCAGGACAGAATGCTACAGGAACCATTCCTGCCATCAGCCATTAGATTGTTTAACAAATACAAAAGCTCTGTTTTTGTTGTTGCTAGCTTTATGTAAATACATTAAATTCTTGCAGTGGATTAACAAAGTATCCATCTGTCCCAGTCCAATCCACCTCCTTTGCTTTTTCTACTCCTCTTCTAATCTCTGTCTGCTCTTATCTGAGAGACGTTGGAGTCAAGGAAACAAACCTGCAGCCATGTCTCTGAAACACATGATATTCTGGCTAGGTCCTCATCAGCACTTCATGCTCATCCATCTTATTTGCAAGAAATCTCACGTTCTCCATTATGACAGATGGAAGTGATGGTTTAAACTTCCACTTCCTCTCTCCATTTAATTCCTGCTCGACTTCCACGTCTCTTTCTTTTTATATCATCTGGGATTTTGGGTTTCAGTTTGGGTATTATTTGAGCTTTTGAGAAGTCAACCAGCTGCTCCTTCTTGTAAATAGTCTTTCATTGCTATGGTTACACATTATGACAAGTGGCTAAAAAGAAAAGTTGTAGCAAAAATGCACAGCATTTAAACCAGAAAAACAAAATCACTCAAAAAGCAATGTCTTTAATCATAAAAGCATTTCCCAAAACAAACATCACTTGTCACAAAACAAAGCTATTGAAGCAAGCTGCCATTGTGTGCAGTGCTGTTCTAGACCCACCTTGACTTTGGTTTTGATCGTGATTCAATCCCTGTTATGGATTCCTAGTCCACGTTTAATTTTCTGTTTGAAATATTTTGACATAGCCCTGCTCTTTAGTAGATGTATGAAGTAACTGTTAGCATTTTAACAGTGGTCTGATTCCAAGTTTTAACTAAGTATAAATCAACCATTCATTAAAGAGTCTAATGCATTTGCTCTTGTAATCCATCAGAATCAGCTGGACCTGAATTAGTGTTTATATACTTGCAGATTCTGTTGACTATATGCTTGATGATTCACTGTATTATTTATTTTATGGTATAAATTGTTTATTTATAATAAAAGTGAAATCACAGTGCAAATGCTAGATTTAAAACATCAAATGTAGTCTGTTATATTTGTTTTCCCCAAACATATTAAAAGTTACCAGTCACATACTGCAGTTTTTTGTCTTTGAATTTGTCTTTAAATTGTTGATTTACCTCACCTTTAAATACTGATGTCTTTTAAAAGATAACATTTTAAAAAAGTTGTCCTGAGTGTAGACAACACAGTATTATTGTTAAAGTTGATAAGCTTTGTACAAGTGAGGTCTTTAGACAAAAAATGCCTTAAATGGATAAATAATGTCAACTCCATTTAAAACTGAAACAAAAAAATGGTTTTAGAACAAAAACATTAACTGTTATGAGGTGAGGTGGTGAGGTAATTTGTTAAGTAAATGTGGACTGTTCATGTGTAAATCATCACCAATGTGAGGCGCTGGAAAACCTTGAAAACTCACCTTGAAAGTGCTTGAAATTTATTCTGGCTATATTGTGAGAACCCTAGATGAACAGATGATGCTCTGTCAGATGTGTTAGTCAGAGCGGGCTCCTGATAGTGAGTTTTCCTTTAAGGAGCTGTCAGCTGGTTTATGACACGCAGAGCTGTTCCCAGGCAGCATTGTGCCGGATTTAGACGGAACGCTCGGGTAGCAACAGCAGCAGCTTCGGCTGGTTTGTAAGGACAAGTCAAAGATGTCAGCTGTGGAGAGTCACTCAGGACCGTGAGCTTAAGGAAGGCTGCTGCCCCTTGCCCTCTCCCCCGCCTCCCTCTCTCCCTGCTCGGGCTGGATTTCCACCCCCACCCTCCCCTTTCTGTCTCCATGTCCCTCTTTCCATTTCTACCTGACATCTTCAAACTATTTCCGCGTCACTCCCAACTCGCACCGTTTGACAAGCGAAACCGAGTAGAGCGCTCCTCCCACACGCCGGGTCGTTACCCAATCACAGACAGGGAAAGGACTTTGCGCAGCCAATGGGATCGCAGTTGCCTTGGCGTCGGGTAGCAACAGGGCCACGGGAGGGAGCGTGGTGATTGAAGGTAGAGGCTGCGCCTCTCTCGGTACATACAAGTTCAAATATCTCCCACAGGCTCAACCAAGTGGAACTTCTGCCTTCATAAATTATAACTGGAACACGTTTTGAACTGATTCTGGTCATTTTGAGTTAAGTTTAAAAATAATGTAAACGTCTGTAAATGTGCGTTTTTCTTAAAATCCCCAAAACTCTATTAAAAGATAAGGAATAAAGTCATCCTGTTGGACTTATCTCTCAAATGAGAGATGTGTTAAGTCTGTGTGAGAAAACTGTAATCTGTTGTGATGTGAGTTTTTAAAGCGTGATGAGATATTGTCCATGTATGCCTGTATATTAAGTTTTAGTATATATATCCTGCTGTTACTATAAATGGACAGAACGGGAGAGGTTCGCTGGGAGAGTCCACCGGGGCCCGAGGGAGTCTCGTCTTCCCGTTCGGTGTGTCAGCACAGCAGTGAGAATTCGGTGAAGCCTTCAGCTCGTGTCCAGTCTGACATTTCTGCTAGAATTCTGGGATTATTGCGTTTTATTTCTAAAGTGTGTGTGTATCCCTGTTGTTATGTGAAAGCTGTGGCTCCGACCCCCCCCCCGGCCTGCCACCGGTAGTGGTACGGTCCGAGCAGAGGGCGGGAGCGGGATGGAGAGCCGCTCCGGAGAAGCACAGATTCCGTCAACGGTGGAGCAGGGACGAGGAAAAGGGCGATAACATGACTCAGAGTCGCCCCTGTGAGAGTTTCCATCTCGAAGGAATAAAATAATCGCCTCTAGTCGGGATAAACCAGCAGCTCCGGATCTTAAAGTGTGGGAAAGAGGACGACGGGGGAGGAGGCCCGTCGGGAGGCCGGTGGCGGACGGAAAGCTCAGGACCTCCGGATTTTCTTCGTTTGTTTACTTTGAAGCGGCTCTAGAACTTTTTAGTGAACGGACTCTCGTGTGATTATCGCTAAAAGGGATCCATTCGTGGATGGTGTTCTTTCGGTGAACGGAGTCCGGTATCGCTTTGTTTGGGTTGGTGTTTTTTTCCCTTCTAAACCTTTGGATTTGGATCTAAACTTTCTCACGTCCCGGGAATCTGTAGAACCACGTGTTTACTCTGTGACGGTGAAACCGGGTCTGAGGAGCTTACCTGCTGCAAGTATCATTGGATTGGTTTGTTTACATTTGTTTGTGCGCCGGTCGATCACGAAGCAGATCACTGACCACAGTTTCTCCGTTAACGGATCCGGTCCCAGACCTGGTTCGGATTAGAAGTGAGGCTGTTTGTGTCACCGGATTCAGGATCCCCCTTCCCGCCCTGCCCCCCAAAAGACAGTAATTGGATCTATTTTTAGTAAAGGGATGGGGTAAAAGCAGACAGCAGGATATCTGCTGCCCTTTGACCCTTTTGTTGTTGTTTTCTCTGGACCTCCCTGCAGCTTTTCTTCACCTCACAGGCATGGATAACAGAGACCTGACCTGAAACAAGTTCATGTGTCAGACAAGTAAACTAGCAGAGAGACACAAGTTTAAGGAATTAAAGAAATTGCATCATCAAATTTCGGGGGAACTCAATCTGACCATGTAGCCTTAGTAATTTGGGAATACTGGAACATCTGTATTCCACTGGTGAGGACTGAAATTGTACAACACAAGGCTAAAAGATGGATTCAGGTTTAGCTACGTGATTTTGTTTAAACCTGCCACAGAAGTTATTAGAAACCAGTAGAGTCTATGCCTCCATCCCTTGTTTGTTGAAACTTCTAATCACACAAGAATAAAAGCATTTTTAGAAGAGTTATTATTTTTACTGCCTGAAGGAGAAGCCACCAGCGGTCTGAAGCCTCCAGCAGACAGACAAGATGCATGAAACTGCCAAATCCCACACAGCAACAGGCTAACTGAACAAGCCAAATGTTTCTTTTCTCCCAATTCCCCAAACCACAGAAAACCAGAACTTATCTATAGAGTGAGAGATTTATATGTGTAGCTTAGCTCCACACAAGACAGAGATTACATCCTTTATATTTTTACTTCAGAAAGACAAGCTGCCTGTAAACCTGTTGGATGCCTTAGAAGTTTGTTGGACAAACAAGAGTGGAAAAACAAGCAAGCAAAGAAGGTGCCTTTCGACTGGTCGCTCATTTTCCCACCATTTTAAGCTTCATATAGTTGGATGTAATGTGTGTAAGTGAACTTTGAAAGTGATAAAACCCATCTAGTTGCCAGACTACTACCCCACCATCACATCAGAGCTCAGAGATTCCCAGCTGGACTGAATATTTACTCAAACTTTCCCATGGTCGTCACATCGTCGTCTGTGGAGGACAAGACTGTACCTTCCTGCAGGATGGTCCAATCAGAGCCTTGGATCACCTCAGCACTACTTCGTAAGAACAAGAGTCAGTACTTGCAAAACACACACCAACCCACTGACTTAAACCTTGTCAGTACACACACAAAATACACACCAACTAAAGCTTTGTTAGTACACATGCCAGCCCACCAACTTAAGCCATGATGGTGCACACAGAAAAACACACACCAACCTACTCACTAATGCCATGTGAGCTGAGGGCTTCTCACTGTTGACCTGTGAAGCTGTTTTCATGTTTGTGTGTTGTGGCTTAATGAGGTTAATCTGTAGTTTGTGTTGACATGGAGAGCAGGCTGCTGTCTTGGCTCTGACCTTTTGTGTGAGGTTTTGATCAGTTAGTTGAAGTTAATTATCACTTTTTGGATGAGGGTGTTGTCACCCCTGCAGTGTTTAGTCCATTTAAATGGAGCTCTGGTCTGTTTGTCATGGGTCGAAACTTTTCAAGTTAAGGGCCAAACTTGCCAAGTTGACAGTCTTCCAGGCCACACATTTTTTTGTATAAAAAATGCAATTATTTTGTGATTTTTTTGTGTGTGTGTGTGTGTGTGTGTGTGTGTGTGTCCAAAAATAAACAATGAATGAAGCATTTTCATGACGAGAACAAAGGATCAGTAAATCTTTGTAGATGCCGGACATAGAAAGGGTCTTGTACATTTGACTTAATGAAAGAAAAGCATCAAATATCCTGGATCTGGTCGATTTGTTTTCTAGTTTCTTGAAAACAAATCATCTTCCATTATCAGCAATAAGAAGAGGATCTGGCTCATTCTTTCTTCAGTGATGCGTCTGGATTTAGTCACATTTTGTGAATGGAGCTCACACAGCTGCTTTTTAGTAAAACTCATTGAGAGTTTGTGGTTTTACCTTAAATATTAAATTTTTAAATAGTTGTTTATTAAAGTGATAATATGCAACTTTTTCATATTTTTAAATCTTTTCCTTGAGCCAGTCTGTGCTAATATGACCCTTTGCAGAGTTAATGAAAAGTCACTTAGCCCCATCTGATGATTAGATCCGGAATACCACGATTGCAAAATCTCCATCACCGTCACGGTACCCAGGAAGTCACGTGTCTCACGAGGGTTAGGCTAACCCAGTGTTGCTAGCTGTCATGCTAGTGCTGGAGTGTTTTTAGCTCATGATTCCTGATTTTTTTCAATCTCTCCCTGCTTGAACAC
Organism: Callopanchax toddi; assembly: GCA_006937965.1. Taxonomy (NCBI): domain Eukaryota; kingdom Metazoa; phylum Chordata; class Actinopteri; order Cyprinodontiformes; family Nothobranchiidae; genus Callopanchax; species Callopanchax toddi. Next base: position 758,339 of record SSNR01000206.1, read on the forward strand.
AGCTGATTTCTTTAAAAGGAGTAAATAACTGCTCCTGTAGAAAACTATGAAGGCTGAGAAGACATTTCAACACTTAGATTTAGGCGTTTATAAGCTGAAACAATATGCTAACTTGTGTAATGCAGTGATTTAAAATGGACACCAGAAGGAGCCCAAAACAAGCAAAACTGCATATTATCACTTTAAAAGATTTAAGCTTTGCAGATTATTGCCTCTTCTACCTACTTAAAGGGATACTCCACCAGTAAGTTATTTTTTGTCTATTGTCATATTCATCAGAGTTAGATAAGTGGACAAAAACAATTTGTAAACAGCCCAGCCATTTTCCTGATCCAGCAGGCAGATATTCATGCTCCTTTAGCATTAGCTTAGCGTAAAACACTAAGTGAATGGTACCTACTAGCATGCTATTAGGTAATTTAATGGTACCTACTAGCATGCTATTAGGTACCATTCGCTTACAGTGTTTTACGCTAACCTAATGCTAAAGGAGCATGAATATCCGCCTGCTGGATCAGGAAAACGGCTGGGCTGTTTACAAATTGTTTTTGCCCACTTATCTAACTTTGCGGAATATGACAATAGACAAAAAATAACTTACTGGTGGAGTATCCCTTTAAGTTTAAATTGAATTCTGGTCTGTTTTCCTCCTTGGTTCTGTTTGTTTGGTGAACACAGTAATTGTTCTACAATGGAACTAAAGAGCCATACTTAGAGGCTGGAGGAGGGTTTCTTGGTTTTTTATAGTGTGAGCGTGATCCAACCTTCAACCAACACAACGGTCACTGACGCTGCACACCCTCTCATAGTCAGGTTTAAGTTGTATTCTAGAACTTCTAGAATCCAAATTTTTAAGTTAATCAGAAATTAGCATATTCTGGTAATTGTAGTTCTTTGAGATACATCAGACGATGTCAACAATTGTATCAGCAGCTCAGAGCTTCACAAAAATCAGTAATCGGCCCTCAGAACCAGAATCTGAGCTATCTATTTGAAACTGGAACAAAAAAAGTTTTAGAACAAAAACATTTACTTTTGGGACAAGGAAGAGAAATAATAATTTTGAGTAAATATTTACTGTTCATGTGTGAATCATCACCAATGTGAGGTGCTGGAAAGTTTTGAAAGCTCACATTGAAAGTACTTGAATTTGATTTGTGAAAAGGTGTAAGAACTCTGTTCTAGACTATAACTAGACTTATCAGTTCTGGGTCATAAGAAACAGCCAAGAGTCTAAGTAGTTGATAAACTGATCAGAGAGAGAAGGTTAGAACACGTTGGATGAGCTCAGAATCCAAACATAGAACCTTCTGGTAGCTCTGCCCCCACACAATCTGACTGATCAGCACCAGTTTGTAGTGATGTATTTAGATTTGTTATCAGCTGTCACTGTGAATATAAACCGAACAATAGGGGGGGGAAGGAGTACTAATGAACTAAATTATGACCAGATTTAGACCAGAGAAACCAAACTACAGGTTAGAAAAGGACTTTGGATGAGGAGTTGGTTTCATCTGGTTTTAGTGGAGGACACTTACCTGAACCAGATGGATTTACACAGTTTGGCCTACAGTCGGGTATGTGTTTTTGAACATGCTATAACCTGAATATGCTTTTTTTGAGAACAATTACTTGACTTGACTACTTCAGACAGTTTTGACCCTTCTTTTTCCACCGACTCTTAGTGTTATTTACAGTAACTCCCACCAGGACTGTCTTTGACATATAGAGCACATAAGCGAACACACACTGAATGAAACATGTGACTAGTCAGATGTTTTTGTGTTGTAGAGCAGACCATGTTATATCTGGTTCACGTTGCCTCCTCCATTCCACATGTCATAATGCCCCCAGGCAGGATACCAAACCTTTGAAAGGCTCGGTGTATCTTCAGTGTGTGAGAGACAGGAAACAAGGGGTCACTCAGATGCTACAATGAATTCTGCACTAGAGGGATAATGCAGTCATTTTGAAATAGTGTTATTTATGCAGACAATTAAAATAATCCTTAATTAAAAAATTTTTTTATTAGTATTCTGACTGTATCACACACAGTTGTTACAGTTCAGCTTTGCAGCAAGAAGGTGCAGGTTAAAATCCCGGCTGCAGCCTTTCTGCATGGAGTTGCATGTTCTCCCCATGCATGTGTGGGTTTCCTCCAGGTACTCTGGTTTCCTCCTACACACCACAACCTGCTTGATAGGTGTTTAGTATGTCAGTTGCTTTGGACTAAAGGCTAGAATACACCGGACACGTCGGCGACACGCCACGTCGTGGCTGCGGCGTTATTTTGATTTAAAACCATTCTAGTCCATCAGATCACTCACACAGAGCTCGCCACAACGCGTCCCAGACACGCGAGACGCCGCCAGCCCGCTAAAGATTCGCACCAGTTTAAAAAGGAGCGCCAGTCGCAGCTGTGCGCATGTGTCACGACATGTTGAGTACTTTCTGACACCGCCATTACCATGACACCGACGTTACGACGCAGAACGGCTCCTATTACGGCACACAGAAATAAACCGCCACAAACATTACGGTACACATAAACAACAGTTCCATTAAATAACTTACTTACCCATTTTGAAAGAATTAGAATTAGGTTCCCACAACACACGACGGCAGCTCTGATCACATATAAACAAAGAATTCACTTCCCGCTTCCAGTTTTCAATTCCCGCGTGATGTTGTGACTATCGCGCGATTTTTTAAAGCAGCATCCTACGGCGCGCTGTGTCAGGAGCGCGTCTTGTGTGAGTACAAGACTCGCCAACACCGCAGCCAAAAGGTGGCGCATCGCTGAGGTATCCGGTGTATTCCAGCCTTAAAGCATCAGCTAAATTAACATATTTAGATGTTTCCTCTAGCATCTTTAATACCACTTTGTTTTGCTTTGCATTTGGTTATTATCAAGATTATCATACAAAAGATTATAGAAGCCCCGTTTAATATTATTAACTTTATTAACGGACACATCGGTCCAAAAAACATCAGTTAGAATACAAAGGCATTAAATAGATAAAATAGAATGCATGACAATAATAAAATATATCAGCATTAAAATGCAAACCTAAAAAACCAAATACATAAAATTACATTAAGAGAATGATTAAAATACATAAAAAAAACACAAGATAATCAAACGGTCTAAAATACATAGAGAGCGTTAATCCAGTGTTTCCAATAAAATGATGTGTACCTGGTGTCACTGTGTGCAGGAGAGGCTAATGCCTTAATGATCTCATTATTAGAGTTCTTTAATCTACACATGAATTTATACATGAAGTTCCTTCACACAGCACCAAATCCAGGAACATTGCACATTGCAAACATGTGACTCGCACTAGTGCATCTCGGAAGTTTAAATAAAATTCTAAAAGCATCGTTATACGCAACTTTCAACTTCCTCATCTTTTCCCGTTTAAAATGGCACCAGAGCTGGGCTGTGTACAGCGGAGAGCAGTACGCTCTAAAGATCTCTATCTTAACATCGTCTGTGCACATATGGAACCCCCTAACCAGCATATTAGCCGAGGCATACATCTTACAACATTGACGCTGAACATCATCATCATCACATAAATCATGTCTGATTATGTGTCCCAAATATTTCACCTTATGTACTAAGTCCAGAGACTGATTTGCCAGATAAAAGGAAGGAAATGTCCCTTTCTGATCTTCTTTTGTCCTGACAATCATAACAACACTCTTTTTGGGGTTGAATTTAACATCATGCTTCTCTCCATAGTCCGTGCACACTTTAAGCAGCTGCTGCAGCCCTGCACTATATGGGGAAAAAAACACCAAATCATCAGCATACATGAGGTGATTAAAAAGCTGATTTCCCACCATGCAACCTGTCCTGCACTCCCTTAACTTAACAGACAGTTCATCCATGTATATGTTGAACAGGATTGGTGACAGTATTCCTCCCTGTCTAACTCCATTTGACACTGAGAAGTGATCAGAAGTAGAGCTCCCCCATTTCACCTGTAAGGTTTGGTTTACATACCAGTATCTTAAGATCCGTATTAAGTACGGAGGGACACCTCGCTTCTTAAGTTTCCAGAAAAGTTTACCATGATTTACACGATCAAATGCTTTAGTCGCATCAAGAAAACTCATGAACACAGATGAGTTACGTCTTCTATACTGACTCACAATTTCCTTCAGTGCATAAATGCACAGATCAGTGCTATGCCCCTCTTTAAACCCAAACTGAGAGTCTGTGGTTCTAGCAAATGGCATTAGTTTGTCCAAAAGAACATGTTCGAGCACTTTAGACAAAACATTAGCCAGAGCTATCGGCCGGTAATTTTCCGAACAATTACTTCTGCCGTTTTTGTCTTTAATTACAGGCACCAATAGAACAGGTTATCAGGCAAAAAACTGTGTCTCAAAAACCCACTGAAGCACAAGGCTAACAGCACTGACACCCTTTGGCTGCAGTACTTCAGATGCTCTGCAGAGATCTGGTCAGGCCCCACCGATTTATTTGAGGACAACTTCTCAATAGCTGCATTAACTTCACCAGGTCTAATGCAAGCTCCCTCAGACCCAGTGTCCTCAATTTCATACTGGTCACCCTTCACACAGTTAAAAAGGTCAGAGTAATGTCTCCTCCACATCTCAGTTTAAGACTCTCAGAAGTCCTGATTCTATGGTTTACTGTAGTAGCAGATGAGAGGTCTGTTGAAGTGGGATAAAATCTTTCAAAATAAGTTTAGGTGTTGCTAAATTGGTTAGATAAAATTACTTTCTTTGTTAAAGGGATGTTTAGGTCATTCTGAAGTGTTGTTCTAGCAGTTATGTCCACCCGTGACATCACTCAAAGTAGGCAGGGTCTCTAGAAACAGGAAGTAGTCCTGTGACTGGCGCAATAAGGCTAGTCAGATCTGGAGAGACACTAATACAGATTGATGACACATTAGCAGCTAATTTTAAACATGCTTTTTTTTTAAAGCCTTCAGAATGACCCAAATATTCATTTGAGTGCGAGTGGTAAAATGTGAGGAAAGTTGGTGTGTGGCAGCACAAAGTTTGCAGACTCAACACCAGGCTGTGGCTTTTCTGCGTGGAGCGTTCTCCTCATGCATTAATGGGTTTCATCCCTCAAACCAAAACCATGGTGTGTATGTGTGTGTCTCTTGAGTCCCCTCTGTGTGTTGTGATTGATTGACAACCTGACCAGGTGTAGCTCTGACTGCTGGATAGACACCAGCTCTCTGTGACCCTCACTGGAAAAAGCGGCAAAAAAAAAAAAGGATGAATTTTTTTTTATTAATCCACTCATTTCACACACAAACACACTGGGTGTTTTTTATTAGAATCTCAGAAGTGAGCTACAAAACAAAGTCAGTGCTGCTGTTTTAGACTTGTTTCTATCTAAGCTGGCTTGACTAAAGCTCACAAAAACCACCAGCACCCCCCACCCCCCAAGAAAAACATTCACTGTGTTGGAGGTTGAAGTGATGCCTTGGAGGGAGGAAGTAATGCAGTATCCTCACGTGGGAGTTTTCAAACGTAGACATGGTGACGACTGACTCATCAGTATGTCTGATTTATTTTTTGTACTGTTTGAACTGTTGTGGTTATTTGAAGCAGTCCTCCTTTTTGGTGGGTTGTTGGGGACAGCAGCTTTGCAAGGGACAATGCGCCTTCCAAGGTTCTTTCTGTGGTCACGCTTGCTCCACTGTTAGATTCACTCTGGGGAGTTTCTGGGCTCTGGTACTAATGCCAGTTCCTTAACTGGTTTTATTGGGGGAAAACATCCTGTTGGGAAACATTGTTTATCTACAACCAGAGCCAACTTGGATACACATCATTAAAACGTCTTCTTCCAATAAAGTATTAATCATCTCTCTGTTGTATTCTGAGTTTTTACAGCAGATCACATAGCATTCTCCATCTTATTTATCAGGGAAGCCACAAGTCATTTTTCCAAGTCAAGTCTCCGATAACTAAAATCAATCTTCTGATATTGAATTTCTACCATCTAGTCTGAAACACCTGACTGCTGTATGCCCAGTGATATCTGAGGTGATTCTGGTTCAATTACAGTTTAGAAGTCATTGATTATATTTATTCATACATGTTTCTCCAGAATGATTCTGATGCTCCACCTTAGCCAATTTCATTCCCTTGAGTTAACAGGGTTTGTACAGGTGCTTGAAATCCTTGAAAGTGCATGAATTTTGCATAAAGTGCTCGAAAATGTAACAAATAGTTTTATCTAACATCGCTATAAAGACCTGCTGATCAGAACACATTTAGTGTTGCAGACGCATGTGACTTCAAAGTCTGTCTGTTAGTCTGACATACGGTAAGCCTGACAGAATGGTCTTCCCCACCCAGCTGTCACCATGAGGAGCTAAAGGAGAAATCCCCTCAGCGTTTCTTTTTGTTTAAAAATTAGATGATCAGCTGTTGAACAGTTAGATTGTTACTAATCAGGACTGCAGAGAGGCATCCTTTTGATCACACATGAGAATTGCTCCAGGTTATATTCTTGACCCACCGCTCCAGATGGTAGACCCTGACCCTGGCTAAGCATCAGAGGAGATGTTTCTGGTAGTAATATGGTTTAAGATGGAGCGTTGTCTTTCAGATAATCTGATAGGAACTCAAGTTTCGTCTGAACACGTGTTTCTGCTCAGATGACGTCATACAGCAGGCAGCAGCTGATCTGATGTCTGCAGATATTCTAGTTCAAGCTAAAAGACCACAAACTGATTGTCAAATGTTCATTCTAAGTTAACGGTATTCCTAAAACAGTGTTTAAATGAAGCCACAAGAGTTAGTAAGTATTGTTCTAGTAAAATAAATGGCCAGCTGAAGTGTCACTAACCAACTAATTAACTAGGCTGTCAGGCCCTGGCAACCTAATGGGAACCGCAGAGAGAGGTATGTTTTCTGCAGTACATATTCTGCACAATCAGCATGTTTATTTTGTGTTTATTATATTTGATTCATTTTATGTTATGTGCAAATGTAAATATTTTCCTAAAAACACATGACTTTGGCATTTTATCTGATCTTAATAAATTTAATATCATTTATATATTCAATGTCATAAGATCATTAAATATCTTCTACTGATTTTAAACAACTGAAACTGTCATTTTCTATTCTTTTTGACTTTCATCAAAAGCAAAATATTAATATTATCCATTATAAAGTAATTATAACAATATGTGTTATTGAACAATGGTATTTATGTGGTGGTTGACTTTGTTTAACCCTCACACTGTCTTTAGTTTTGGGCCTATGGAGTTTTCTATTAATTTTGAGTCAATTTGACCCCCTAAGACGGTTACAAGGGTTGAATAATAAAAGTATTAGGTCTTAAGATGCATGTTTTTATACTGTAAAACTGGTATTTTTGCCCAAAGTTGCATAATATATAAACTATATCTGAACTATATAGTTATATATTCAGACTTTAATAACACCCCCCCAAAAATAACAAATTGTTTTATTACAATTTGTGTTATTTATAATACAAAAACATCTCTTAAAAAAAAAAAAAGAAACGAGGAAGTGAAATTTTCCATCTAAAGCATTTATGTGCTCACCGCTGCAAGGTGCTGGAAAATCTAGAAAATTCTGTTTTGAAAGTGGTTGAACTTGACTTTGTGAAAAGAGTACAAACCCTGAATTGAGCATGCTTGTTTGCAGTTTTAATCACAAACGCATCAGTTGTTTGTATAAAGTTGTTGACGTGGAGCTCTTGAGCTGAACATGATCTAATAAATATCTTTGTGAAACATGATCACTGAGCAGGATGAAGTCACCTGGTTTAAATCAGCTGAGGTTCTAGTGAAGTTGCCTGGTTTCTTTATTCTTTTATAAAACACTGATGTGAGGGACTTTAATTTACTAATATCTGGAATATTTTTGGTTTCAAAGCAAGCTTAAGCACCCTTAATAATGAACTGGATATTCTGTTGAACTGAAACATGCTAGAATTTTATCTTTAAAAAATTGTCAAAATTGTGAGAGATTTTCTATTAAATAATTAAAAAAAACACACCATTCAATAACAAACCTTTTAGGTGAAAAATATAATTATATCATAAAACCAGAATTTAAAAAATAAAAGGAATTTGGGAAAGATTATACAAATTACGTGCAGAACTTATTCAGTGCAAGTGATTTAAAGGGGTTTTTGGGTTATTCTGAAGTGGTTATCTACAGTCAGGATTAGGGGCATAAGAAAAAATATATACACTAAAATATTGCATTATTTTGTGTCATGATATTGATGTTCAAAAGCACAGTATCAATTTTCTTAACTATTAGTATGCACATTAAAAGTATTGGTTCATTTTTGTGTTGCATTTAAGACTTTGACCACTAGTTGGCAGTAGTTTTTACATCCTTTGCTCCAACAGAAGAACAAAGTCACCAGTTTGGTGATTCAGCTTGCACATGAGCAAGTGTAAGTTTATTCTGTAGTGAAAAGTTCTGGTTCAGTGAGTTGATGTCAAGCTTTGAGTGTTTACTATGCTGTGACCATCTTCCTACAATTCTGTTAATATAGAATTGGTCCAGGTAAAAATTACCC
>SSNR01000206.1:766947-830130 GCA_006937965.1 Callopanchax toddi
AAAAAAAAAAACTACTTTGTCAAAAAAGGCTTTCTGAAAACTAAATCTTATCTCTTTTTAAATAAATTTTTAAAAATTACATACTAATAATTTAGTTTTTTATTTAAAGTTTAGTAAAATGTACATCCACATCTAAAATTAAACACTTCATGACATACCACAAAAATCATCTGTAATCTATCTTAATTTATTAATGTTATGGGCAGCCACTCATTTCTTTTTTCAGCTATATGCTCACAGACTCACCTGGTAGCTGCCAGTTTTGGGACCATGCTTAGCTTATGGGTGACTGCTAGTGTTTTAGGATCTTTCTTTCTGAGCTCTCCATGTCCTATTATCACACTCTGACACATTGTGTTTCTTGGCTAATTGAGAGTTGTTTGCTGATTCCACTGTGTTCACCATCAGTTGAAAGTTTGCATCATAACTTCTCCTCAGTTGCTGGTTCATTTTTGTTGAACTGTTACCATACTCCTTGTTGTATGTGTGCAGCTAAATTAGGGCTGTGAGTGAGTGCTGGCTGACTGCAGCATTCAGTCAACTGTTTAAAGTTACTTCAGTTCTGAGTTGTTGCTTTTGTTATTGACACATGAAAGTCTAGACCTCCAAAATAAGACATTTGTTCAGATTTGTGTACAGGAAAAAAAGTCAATCTGATATTCAGAAGAATATAGTAGTTCTCATTTATGCACACAATAGCAGTTATTCAGATATTGTTTGGTTAAAAAAAATGGCCTCATGCTAAACTGTAGAGGTTTACGAACTGGTAATATAGTGTTGTGATGCATCAGTAGGACATTTTTGAGCAAGACTTGTTTTATAAAGCAGAATATTGGCCACTCCTTTCTCACTGATCTGCAGCCTCATCTTTCAATCTGACTATTGCTCTGGTCAGGACTAATTCCTGTTTCTGGAGATTCCTCACACTTTGACTGATGTCAACGGTGGGTGTGGCCATTACTTGCAGGTCAACTATGTGGTACATGGAGCATATTTGGCTGATTGACCTGTATGATGTGGGCGGAACTTGAAAAAGTTGGACTTTTATCTTTGTTCCTCTAGCAGCAGCTGTGAGTGTTTGGTGAATCCTTGTTTGTTTTACATCAGTCAATATACTGTAGTTAAGACTTGAATCTGACCAGATATTTGTTGTTGTTTTTAGAGTGAGCCACTCAAGGCAGGGATGCACTCAAGGGGTGTTTGATATAGGGTTTGGCGATGTGTAACTTTTTCCCAATTGTCCATCGTCAGTCCAAAGATTGACGATGAGCAATTTATTCGCGCAGGTGACATGTTGACATATTTGCAGGCGAAGCAATGTAAACACGCGCGGATGGATTTGCCAAATGAGTACTCAAAGGTCTAAAAATTGAGGAAATAGTTGCCAAAAAACTTGGCTGTTGGCTTTAAACGGATGTATAGTGGCAACAAAGAGCTCCACCATTTATGTGTTCACCCTCCTGCTGAGTGTGCTAAGCTAACACAGTGCTAGCAGCAGCTGCTGCTCCATCACCAAATCACTCAAAAATACTTCAAACTGCGGCAGAGATTTATTTCATGGGAGAGACATGTTTATTCAAAGTGTTTTTATTTGTATTTCAGTTTTAGTTTAATTGTGTATTTGTTGGTTGTTTCATACTTAGCTGAATCTGTCTGACAGATGAACACTGGACCGGTGTTATGACTCGTTGAATATTCCTAGCACCGGTAGTATAACACCGACCCATAAACACTGTTAAACTGGAAAAAAGCCAGTCTCTGATTGCTTCCCTCCTCACCCCCATGGTTATTTTTTTAGATACAATTATTTTCTGAAGACGGGCTGCTACCATTCTTTCTGTCTGTCACGGGGTGAGTAAATAAATCACTGCTCCTCTCGGAAGAGGAGCAGGAGGAGGAAACAAACTTTGCTTGCAGCTGGGAGGAGTTTGTGTGTAACATTTAAAAAGAGCATTATTTATTATTTTTACGTGGGCTGCGTACTTTGACTTCAACCAAACATTGTTAATAATTAAGAAATTAATTTATAGGGGGACGAATAAATTGCTCTTGAAAAACGGGCATTGATGGGCTCAGCCAATCGCCAATAGTCAATAGATTCGTCTGATCGCCCAACCCTAGTTTGATATTGAGGCAATGGTTATCATAATTTTTTTCATTTTCCCGATAATGATAATAATAGGGATATTTTAATAACATAAAATAAGTGTTTAGTCTTATGTTCTATCTGTTCTTTCTATAATAAGATCTTTTCTATTGCTGAATAATATTACTTATCTTCATTGCTACCGTGAGTTTGCCAGACCCAACAAGCTGCATCAACTTGGAGCAGCAGACACACTAGTATCCCTAATGTTTACACTAGTTGGCTTCCAATGCTTATTGTTTCTGATGATGTTGGATTTATGTTGGTTTGTTGAGAACCCTGATAGTCTAATCATTTGTTTCAGAGCAATACACTCCTGGTTCACCTGAACTACCGTAGAGGTGACATAAACGGTTTAGGTGTCAGAGATACTGTGAGACTTCAAAATCTTTCAAAAAAAGTTAAAAGGAAGATTTGGTATTTAATGGCCTGGTTAAAAAAAAACATAACAAAAGGAGAAGATGTGGAGGAAATTAGTTACAAAAAAAAATAAAATCTAAACTTAAAGGCATACTCAGTAGCCAGGTAAACAATGTAGCTTTTAACGTTTTTTTAAAGCCTCTTAACAACGTTCCAACATAGTATAGCCATAAATATATTGTGGAGATTAAAAAACCCCCGAAAGAAATCAATAAAGTAGTTGTCCCGCAGTTCTCTAAAAGCTTCAGCCAATCAGCGTCAGCCAATTGTCCAATCCTATCGTTCGGTCCGAACGATAGGATTGGACAATCCAGCTGTCTGCCGCATTTCCGCACTGCTTGGAATCACCAATAATCCGCCCGGATACATTTTCTGTCTGAACATCCCGGAAGTGAAAGGAGGACAGAATTAGCCGGTGGTCAGTGCTTTCATTTTAAGATTAAAAATACCAGAGTCCCCCCCAAAAAAAAAACACATTTTCAGCTAGCAGAAAACTAAAATCATTTGGAGATGAAAAGAGGAAAAGCTGGGGTAACATTTCTACGGCTGAAGTTAGACTCTGCATTGTTATCATCGCAAAACGGAGTCCCATGTCCGCGGGAGGCTGGCGTTACAGATTATACCCGACGGGAGGGGTGAGTGCTCCGAGTCGTGTTTCTGTAAACTAGCTAGCGAGACCTAGCTTGTTTACCTGGCTACTGAGTATGGCTTTAACTAAAACAAATCTAGGAAAACAAAACAAGTCTTCTGGAGTTAGGTGGTGATGGTGCAACAGAATCCCATCCTTCTCTTTGCTTGGCTCCTCAGGTGGCTCCTCCTACAGCTCTCACTGAAGTGGATCTTAATGGGTTTTCTGGTGACATTGGCCAAGTTGCCTCCAGTTTGCAATCGGCACCCGTCTGGAATAGTGATGCACGGGTTAGGGTTTTATCGGCTGCGTGAGTCCTGCACATTTGAAAACTTCTGACCCGCACAAACCTCACTGCGTTTATTTACAACCCACTCCGCACCGCCTCATTAAAAACATGTTATAATATTGACTGAATGTGCTTTTATGTAGTTCTGACTGTCTTCAATACGTATGTACTTATGCAATATTTAAAGTTTGCACAAAGTTATCATATTTCTCTGTCATGTTTTCTTATAAATCCCAAAGTTTACAGAGAAAGTGACTTACACATCGACCTTTCAAACTCGATTGCATCGGTCACGGAGTGAGAAACGGACATCTCTCAGCCTGTCCTTGTAGCTGCAGCCGCTCGCTGTCATTCTCACTACTTAACAGCGTAGTCCTACTGTGTGTTCACACATACGCGCACATGAACACAGACACACACAATGACGGAAAATTTTGCTGGTGGGTTATGTTTCTTGGCTGACCTGGGAGCGCCTTGGGATCCCCTGGAGGAGCTGGCCGAGGTAGCTGGGGAGAGTGAATCCTGGCAGGCTGTTGCCCCCGCGATTAGACCTCGGATAAGTGGAGGAAAACGGACGGATGGGCGAAAAATTTTCCGTTAACGTGACCCCGGATTTGAACCCACCCCGCACTGAAGAAAAAATTTAATGACCCGACCTGCGGGTAACCCGTGGTACCCGCGGGATAAAAGACAACTTGTGCATCACTAGTCTGGAACCTGCACACACACAAAAGCACCAGGCTGCAGACCTGGGATTGTAACAGTATGACTAGATGGAATATACATAAATACTAAAATGCAAAACCATTTAAGATATTTAGGAGTTTTTTAGATGTTCAGTGGGTTTTTTTTCTCTTCTAATTGTGGACATGTAAAATGGTTTGTACCAGAGGAAACTTCAATATCGGACATCTAATGATGTTGACAAAACACAATCATTTTCTTAATGTTCATTCAAAACGTGTCTATATATATTTGTAATTCCATTGTTGCAGGTGATTTTGTCTGAAATGGTTTTGAACTCATAATGTAAATAATGGATTTTTCTAACACCTTTTTTAAAGTGTTTTTTAACTGGGATTATTTGGGTTGAATTTAAAGAAATTATCCTTGTTTTCCCTCTTCTTTAGCTGCTGGTTCAGCGAGTTTTGCAAATAGAATGGTGAAACACATACCGTTGGAAAGGAAATAATTTTGGCTTTAATTTAAATGGTGGCTTGTGTGGATAGGATTATATCGCATTGTCACTACTGTGTGTTTTCTGTGTGTGTGTATTTAGAATCTTTTAAGTTTTTTTTCATTTGGCTGCTTAGTGTGGAATTGGGTCTTGTTGAGGTAGAAAACGTTTTTAATATTTAGATGAGCTTTTTTTTTTTTTTAAAGTTGATATGCAGCATGCATATATTAGTAAAGGTTTAGCATGTCTTTGAAAGGAATTTGTTGCTGGATGTGCTGCGGCACCTGGTACCAGGACTGCTCGGGGAAAACTGGTTTGTTTATTCTAACATAGTATAGCTATAAATATGTCGTGGTGGAAAAAAAACCCCGAAAGAAATTATTAAAGTGGTTGCCCCGCAGTTGTCTAAAAATCTCAGCCATTCATACGTTTATATAAAGTAGTGAACAATAGGGATGCACTGAAATTTTGTCCACTGAAAATTTCAGGACGAAAATGACCCAAAAGTACATTTTCGGTTTTCGGCCGAAACACCTAAATCACAGAAACAACACGGCTAAGCGAGTGATATGGCGAGCAAATAGTTCAGCCAGCACGTGAGAAAAGAAAAAAGCCAGTATGTTTGCGGTGTAAACTTATTTCATTATCTCTGCTCGTGATTTTGAGCTGGTCCGGACCACAACGAGTCATCCGTACAGCACAGCAGCTAGTTTCAGTTTGATCCTCCCGCTGCAGAATGCTGGAACAGTGCGCGACTTTGAGTGACAGGTGCACGCGTGACACAGCCTACAGCCCCGGACAGAAACCAAACATAACCTGTAAGATCATTCTGGGCTGCCACTTTTTTTGGTCCCAGTCCAGCCTTGAGTGGACCCGAGGCAGACCCGAACCAGAGTGTTGTTTTTTGTTTTTTCTCCCTGTCACAGCTGCTGATGCTGTCACATTGTCAGACAGGGGCTTCTCCAAGTTACAGACGGTATTTTTCCCCTCCTTTCACCATTGGGTTCATAGATTTGTAATTGATTTATTGCAATGCCTTGATTTTAGTGAGGTTAGTACACATTGTAGCCATAAATGCTATGGTTCTAATAACTGACATACCATTTCTTTTGGTTTTCAGCCTTGGTTTCCTCATTTTTGGTTTCGGCCAAGAATTTTCATTTAAGCGCATCGCTAGAGAACAACATGCATTGTTCAATACATTTATGGAAATGGACCATAATGCATTGTGACTGGAGCCCACAGAGCATGCTAATGCTAACAGCTGGTTGTAAAGTGATTTTTTTTTTTACTGGTTGCTGATCATTTTCTATACTCTGAGCTGTAAAGTGTCTCATCTCCTGCTCTGTATGTGAGAAGAAAAATTAAATTAGTTTGAAACCATTGTTGTTCAGATTCATCAGTAAAGGAAGTAAAATATGCATTTCAACCATTGTTACTAGATTTTAAAGCCTTCCACACAAGAAAGCTGTAAAAACAGCTGTTTGATACAGAAATATTTATCAGCTGGTTCTGGATTATATTATTTTTAATATCTGAATGTTGAAGGTTGTGCTGCAGCTGCTGATCCATGCTTGTGTCAGTGGATAGGTTTCAATGAAGAAGTGTAACCAGTAATATGTGTCCGCATGGAGGAGGAATGAGTAGATAAAGTGTTGAATATGTTTAAGAGTGTAAGGTGTGTGTGTGTGTATGTGAACACCCACTAATTAAACTTGGCTTAATGCTAATATCTAAAGCTGTTTGTGAGCTGAACCAAATGGTCCAAATCCTTGAAACATATCCTGTCACTGAGGTTGATACCACTGACCCTTGACCCCTGACTCTTTCAACCACATGTGATAACAAGAAATAATATAAAAATGAAAATCTCTGGGACCTGGTTTTTATTTGGTGGGTCCTTATAGGTTCTTGAAGTCCTTGAAAGTGCTTGATTTTACATGTGGTATTTTAAAGGTTTTGAAAGTGCCTGAATAAAGTTCCTGAAATTAGTTGTAAATTAATTAAGTTACTTTCAAAGGACAAGATGTGGAAATGACTGTTTTCAGCATATTTGTGCTGATTGTTCACTTTTAAATCAACACTAATATAAGATGCTGGAAAATCTTAAAAACTTGCCTTAAAGGTGCATGAATTGGAAATTAGAGAATGTGTAAAAATTGTGTTTTTGTGAAACTGATTCAAACAGGAACCCTTTGATGCACAAGTTTTGAAACTTATCGTTGGGCAGTAATTGTTTTACTGATTTTTTGTTGTTGTTGCTTTAGACTTTTTTTTCAGATTAGAATAATTCTTTATTTTTAAAACACATTCTGGTGTTTTAAATGTAATACTTATTATTATTTGACAGCTTTGAAAAAGGGTTGAAAGCTAAAAAAAAATGGTTGTCATGCAACACAAGGATGGGTTCTACTTCTGATCCTTTTAAACACATTTATGAAAGCAGTTTATCTGTGATATATGTTGCCGTGGCAACTTCTCTGTTGTTTCTCATTTGTGTTGCAACGCAGATGAAGAAATGGAGTGATTGTCAACAACAGAGGAGAGATTTATTCATAAATACACCTCAATGTGACTGAAGTGTGGACGGAGCTAACGTTGAAGCCATCGGAGAATGTGTGGGTGGGTGGGTGGAGGAAAGGAGGATGGGGGAGGAGAGGGGGACCGGGTTGAGTTGCTAGGGGAGAGTATGTCAGACTGTTGCTGAGAGCCAGGCTTGCTATTGGAAGCCACTCGCTTAGCAGGAGAGAAGAGAGAAGTAGCTAATGAGTATTGTGGCCTGGTTGCTGAGACAGCACAGGGTTTATTTATAGAGTGATAGCCAGTGAGCCCTTAGATACCAGCAACGAATGAGCTGTCGGGGAAGGAGGTGGCTCCAGCCAATGGCAGCACAGGACGGGGGATGCCAGATTGAGGAAGTGTTGTGAGTGCGTCTCGGTGTCTTAAAGAGACAGTGCAGATTTTTCAGTACTAGGCAGATATTCTCTCTCTCCAGTGGTGTCAGCAAGGCAAATCAGAGCCTGAAGCATCACAACAACCTGACTGACAGCAAATTGATCTCTTTCTCTGGCTGATTATCCAACTGAACACATGGAAACACTTTCTGCTCCACACTCAAGCAGGATGCTGCTGTCCACGTTAGCCAAAGAGTTGACCCTTAGGAGTAGGGCTGCAACTAATGACTATTCTAATAGTCAACTAATCGGTCATTTTCTTTCCTAATTAGTCAATATTAGGAAGCAGATATTGATTCAAATAATCTGGGCTCCAGTTAATGTCTGACCTCACCTGCAAGTCTGTCCATCACTGTATTAATACAAATTTTTACAGTCATTTAAAATGATGAAACAATGGAACTAGAAACTAACTAAATGTTAGCTAGAGGAGGTTTACTGGTAATTTACCATATTGTTCCTAATATGAGAAAACCCTGACTATAAGGAGTAGGGCTGCAACTTATGACTATTCTGATACTAATCAGTCGTTTTCTTCGAAAAAAGGTTTTTGTCAACCAAATCTCATCTTTAATAAAGAAATTTTTTTAAAATTTGAAATAAATTACATATAGCATTTTTATTTAAAGTATAGTAAAATGTACAACATTTAAAATTAAACATTTTATGGCATAATATAAAATAATCTCCAGTGTCAGTTTAGTGTTTTTTTTTATTAACAATAACATTTAGCTTTAGGGTGACTTCTAGTATTTTAGTCTTTCTCGGCTCTCCATCTGCTAACATCACACTCTGACACGTCATATTTCTTGAGAGTTGTTTGCTGACTCATCTGTATTTATTACCATCAGCTTAAAGTTTGCATCATAACTTCTCCTCAGTTGCTTGCTTAATTCCCAACTGTTGAACCGCTCTGTTCGGGACGTTCACTCCCATCATGCAGCAGCTGCTGTCTGATTTTGCCGTACTCCTCACTGTATGTGTGCAGCTAAATTCAGGCTGTGTCAGCTGACTGAATGCAACATCCAGTCAGCTGTTGAGGGTCACGTCAGCTCTGTTAGTCTAGCTCTCTAATATAAGGCAAACTCTTTTTTTTTTCCAAAATATTTACAAAAATTGTGTAACAATA
Organism: Callopanchax toddi; assembly: GCA_006937965.1. NCBI lineage: Eukaryota > Metazoa > Chordata > Actinopteri > Cyprinodontiformes > Nothobranchiidae > Callopanchax > Callopanchax toddi. The sequence continues at coordinate 775,691 of SSNR01000206.1, forward strand.
TACGTAGTACTCTAGTATTACACAAAAAAGACACAGCTTATTCTGTACTAATAATCCAAACCCATTAGCAAATATAACTGAAAAGTTGTTCACCTAACTTTTGTCCATGAGTATTACAGAACAAACGTCAACATTAAAAAGTGTCAACCTGACTTGCCGACTTTACTCATTTACATATTGTCAGTCGGGCAAAAAAAAAACCGTTTAGCTCCAGAAATGCAGCTTTTCAGGAAATGGAAATAAAAACTTTTCTTTTACAAAAAGTAAACCCAGGATTGTCAGAAGTCACAAGCTCCTTAAAAAAAATTTTTTTTAAGTCAATAAAACAGATGTCAGTCAAAGACGGCTAATAGAGCTGATGTATGTATCAAAATGATTTTAAAAAGTGGAGATACGAGGTTATAGCCTGGTGGCACAGATAAGGATAAAGTAAGGTTGGTGATATGTAACACTTTTCCAGCTGGTAGTCATCAGTCCACCAAATGACAATAGTATATTTGCACAGGTGACATTGCAGGTGCAGGTGCTATGTAAACATACACAGACTGATTTGCTAATTTAGAACTCAACAGTAAAAATGGAGGAACTAGTCGCATATTTGGGATTACTTTGGCTTTAAATCGGCTGCTTGTGCAGACATATAGGTGGCAGCAAAGGTCTCAAACATTTACCTGTTCACCACCCGACTGAGTACGCTGCACTATGTATTTTAGCTCCAGACTGGCTGGTGTTCTAACTCTCCGTGCTACCTCGTCAGATCTATCACAGCACCGGCCATAAACACAATTAAGTTTGGGAAAAAAGCCAGTCTGTTCATTTCCTGTTTTAAGTTCTATCACAGTGTACGCCTGCTTATCTCAGTACTGTCCAAACTGCTCAATAACGACAAATTTCTCCATGGCTCAGTCCAAACATAAAATAGAACCTAATCAGTTCCAATAGAAGAGACATTTTCTCAGTCACTGATCTGCACTATCGTCAACTCCATTATGTTATATTGTAAACATATATTATGTTCTAACTGTAAAAAGTGTCATGTTAAAATGCAAAAACTTTATTGTTCAAACAATATACTTTTCACATTTGTACAATATATTATCACGTTAGTACGATATGATATTTCTATTGTAAGAACGTGAAAAGTTTTTGGTCATAACATGATAAATATGTATTGTACAAATGTGAAAAGTATATTGTTAGTAACATTATGATGCAATTTAGCTCTTTGATTTTTACTTGATATTTGTGCCTGACAACAGTTGATTCTAATATAAAGGCTGCATTCAATGAAGTGAAGAGTTTTGATTTAAATGCAGCTGATTGGAGGTAAAGAGGAATATTTCCCTCTTTAGCGCCACCACTCAGTCATTGACCTTTGTCCTGTTGACATACTGTGATATTCTTTTCTACTATCAAACTGTACCATCATTTCTTTAAATCAGTTCAAGAAGTTGAAAATTTTCCTCAATTTCACCAAAATGTTTATTACCACCTTTATCAGTATTGTAGTTATTATAAACTGAACTGAATGTGTTGATTTTATTGGTGAACACTACAGTGAATACATCAGTTACTTTTTCAGGGTATCCGCGGAGTCTTGAAAAGTATTAAAAGGTGATAAATCAATTTTGGGAAATTCAAGACCCTTATAAAGTATTAGAAAGTCTTATCACGGCTTTATAAAGTCTTACATTTTGGAATAAAAAAATCTGAATTTGATGTCCAACAGTTTGAGTCCCAAAAACATAGTAAATGTGTGTGAATTTAGTCATTTTTATTTAAAAATAGAATGGGAAACAAGGGTGCATTAGTAATCCTTCTCTCAGAGCACCAGGGCGGGCGGTGCAAAAGTTCAAAATCACAATGTACGCTCTGGTGTTCCAGGTGAGGATTACGAACGCACCGAAATGTTAAGATGGAAGAGAATTTCGGTGAACGCTGCCGCATAACCAGAATGGCGGTGAGGTATTAAAAAATATTGAGACGGTCTTGAAAAAGTCTTGTAAAGGTATTGAATTTAACTTCAAGATTCCTGCATATACCCTGTTTTTACATGTTATTCAATCTGACCTTTAAATGTTTAATAGTTTATTTTCAATTCAGTCTCCAGGTCCAGGTTTATTGAACCTGGGTCTGATTCCTGGAGCAAATTCTACAGAATCATGTTCTACAGGTCACCTGGATCCCTACAGATTTAGTGTATTTATGCAGCTGCTATAGTAACATTGTAATTCAGAAGATTTTTGGTTGAAACAAATTAAACAAGCAGTCCCATGTTAAACTGTAGAGGTTTACCAACAGGTTATATACAGTATAGCTGTAACACATCTGTGGGACTATTTGGATCAAGATTTGTTTTACAAAATTAGCTGCTAATTTGTTATAGATTTGCAGCAGTGTCTCTCCTGATCTGACTAACCATGAGTATTGCTCTGGTCGGAGAATGACTTCCTGTTTCTAGAGACTCCACCCACTTGGAGTGATGTCACTGGTGGGTGTTGTTGATACTGTAGAATAACTGGTAGATTCCACTTCAGAATGAACCTGGAAGTGATGGTAGGCTGGAGGCTGCAGGTGATCAGTTATGCAAAAGTGCCAATGATTGGTTAAAATAACGTTGGATTTGTGTAATAGTTGGGATCACAGAATCACAACTTCCTGGAGGGTCTGACCAAGCATTCTTGTGGATGTGGGTCTGCGGTTTTAGTGAATGAAAGAATCATTCATTAATTTTAAAAGCAGCATGAAACATTGTTCTGTCTCTCTGTTGCTGGTTAACGGTGAAGACGGACAGTCGCTCTGCTCCACATTTATAAATGCTTCTGATTTGCTCTGTTTTAATATTTTCTAGCAGACAGGAGGAACCAATAAAAGCCCACCAGGCTGTGCAACATGTTTACATGGTTGTTCACCCCTCCAGCTCCGGGATCCAGTTCCGTAGGCCCCTGGGTCGAGCCGCTCCCTGTCCGTGGTAAATCATCCTGTCAGTAACGTTGCTGTAAGATGAGCTGCATGTCCTGTTTTGGATGCTGTCATGCTGTCCCCTTTTCTCTGTTGCTGTAGTTCAGTCTGTCTGGAAAGGTTCAAAGTTAAGTTTAGCTTAGCGAGTGCATAATCTATAAATAATACAATAACCGCCAGGGACAGTGGACATGTGTCTCGTCCCTCAGCATCCTGTTCTCCACATGGCCCAGCATTCATAGGTTTTATAATAACCATAATACTGATTCTGACACTGAAGATAAAACTTAACATTAAAAACATTAGTAATCAACTGGGGCTGCAGCTATTGAATATTTTATTAATCCAGTATTTGATCTAATAATCCATGGATTCCTCCAGTACTAAGATATAAAGTATGACCTCCTATTTCCAACTTTCCTTGTTAAAAGTTGCTCTTTCCTCTCTGCTCTACACACATGTCCAGGTGTCTCTAAAACTGAATAAAGATGTAACTCAGCTGTTTATTTATTTAAAACTCTTTCCAGAATATTTGTCTTTATATTAAACCTACCCAAAAAATTATTTTTTGATAATTTTTTTGTCTCTTGTTTTCCCTCTCTAAACAATACATTTTGGACAGGTATCAGATAGGGTTGGGAACTGATAGGTTTTTATTAATATCAATGCCATTGTCGATTCTGCCTATCAATCCAGTTCCCTTATCAATTCCTGAGTAGTTTGTTAGGTGACTTAAAATGAAGTTCTATGTCTTCTGCACCAGGAACAACCATTTTATTTTCCCCCAAAATTGTGTCTGCACAAAACTGTGAACATGAACATATTCAACTCAAACACACTGAACAGCACTTTGACAGAATATAATGTAGTAGATGGGAAAATAGTCCAAATAAATTAAGTTGATATAATAAGCAATAAAAAAGAGGAACATAATTTTAACACCCCAACAGGTCAACTTATCGCTTGATGCGCCTTTTCTGAAAAGGGCTATAAAATGCAAGTGATACAGGCAACATACCAACATCTACTTTAGATAAAAAAAAACATGTAAAAAAACATGTATGTACTATGTACCTGTCTGGGAACACCTTGGGATCCTGCTGGTGGAGATAGTCCATAGTTAAAATGCTGCCCCTGCGACCCAGACCGGGATAAGCAGCAGAAGGTGAGGCGAAGTATCATTAACTTGTATTTTAGGTGCATTGAGTGAATGGATTATTATTAATATACTATATGGTCATTCTAATGAACTGTGCTTACATATCCTTCCTCCACATTCTGTGTCTGTCATAATCATCTAAAATGCATGAAAATGGAAAATATTTCTAAGTAGTAGCTCAGCTTTTTATATTAAGAACTGTGCATGTTGCTTGCAGTTGCAAGGTTGCAGTACAATGCAAGATATAAAATATAAAAATAAAATATCAGCATTACCATCTTCAACTGAGGTCATAGTGGAACTTGTTTGATAAGCTACGCTAGCACTTGAACACAGGTGGTTGAACATGTGACACCCTCCGTACTTGGTTCCATGCTGGGTAGACATGTTTTAGCATGTTGCACGACATTACAGCACTACACTGATTACACATGGCAGAATTCTCATCTCATTTGTTGAAATGGAGCCAGGCTTTAGACCGCTTCCTCTTTTCCATGATGCTGCTCATTTGAAAGGCTGAGTCGTTGTAAATAGTGTAACATAATTGTACCGCGACTCTTTCTTAAATAGGGAATTCTGGTCTCACTGTGAAGACTTCTGACTGCAGGGAATCAAGTTTTAATTCCAACATCAGTTGTTTGTGTAAAGTTGTTGACATGAAGCTGTTGAGCTGAACATGATCTAACAAGTGTCCCAGTAAAACACGTGATCACCGAGCAGCTTGAAGTGACCTGATTTGACTACTATTAAACTGTCTGCAAATTTGCATCAAACCATTTCTGTTTTTAAAATGATCATTAGGATTAGTACTTTCACCAGAAACCTGCCATATCCAGTCCTATACATGCCTGCTGTCCTCTTGTGGAGGATATACAAATAGAAAGGGACATTTAAAAAAAAAAAAACTATTACTGTATATTGTTATATTATTACATAAAACAATTGTTATTGTTAAAGTTGTTATATTAATTAAACCCATAAATATTTCCGTTTTAAAAATCTGATTTTAAAATTATTTCATAATTCAGGCTTTAAAGGTTAAATGAAGCCCCGGGATTTTTTTGTATTTGAATATTCCAATAAATAGTTTCATCTTTATGGTTACCATCTTTTAGAAAAAATTATTTAAAAAAAGTTGCACAGAAAAATGAAGCTGATATTTAAATAGTAATAACTCTGCAGGAAAACCTGCACCAGAATCTCATTTGTTATACTGTGTACAGTGAAGAGAAGCTCTGTGTGGAATGTCGGGTCAGGCGTAATTCATCGCAGTGGCCTTGTGATTAAAACATTATGTTAAAAAATTTAAAATGCTATCATTTTAAGGTGGACGTACTGTTCAGAATGTATTTATGGATGACACACAAGTTGTTTTTGAAGTTGTTTTATTTCTAGAATGCAGCATGTATCTGTCAGGATCTGCAGAAAAAAATATCTCTACATTTGTTTGCTGATGATTAGCAGCAGAGTGAGTTAGGAGCTAATATTTAATTGACTGACTCTTTAGAGCAAGATATGTTTTAAATACCTGAAAATTAGCAGCTAATTTATCACTGATCTGCAGTAGTGTCTCTTCTGATCTGGCTAGCCATGAGTTGGAGGATTACTTCCTGTTTCTAGAGACTCTGCCCACTTTGAGTGATATCACGTGTGGGTGTGGTCCTGTAGATAAATAACTGATGACACTTAAAAATGACCCAAACGTCTCTTAAAGGCCTGTTCAGGAGCTGTACCTCATTCAGTGTTTGAGTTTAAAGATGTGGGACAGCTCACCTGACCCGCCCTCAGCTCATCACACAAATACAAGCCCTGAGCTGCTGCCAATCAGATCAGCCCTCTAAACGCACATCTGTGAAAGCTTTATTTATTAGGGTCTAATTACTCAACTCGAGCTTTATTTATATAGCACATTTCACACAACAAAAGCTGACCAAAGTGCTTTACATATAAAAGTAAATATAAAACCACAATAAAATAAAATATAGATCAGTTCTTCTAAAATTATAATAAAAATAGACTAAAATTAAGTGAAAGAAATACAGTCAGATAAAACTACACAACAAAAGTTATGACTGTAGAGAGTACTCAGTAGTTTTGTTTGGCCATAAAACAACAGTTCAAGGTAACTCCCATCATATATTTAACATGCTCTGGCCCACCAGGTGTGCACATAAACCAGACATGTTGGTCACAAACATACCCTGACACAAACTGACCCTTACAGACCAAGGCTGGACTGGGAACCAGAGCCATACCAGTGACTCTCTCTGAGCAGCAAGAGCATCAAACTTTAATTCTGTTATTAGGATTTAACAATAAATCCTAAATCATATCTGAGTTTAGTTTATACCAAATTGATACTATTATGTGTATGTGTCTAATCAACTGTGTGTGGCTAATTGGAAAAGCTGACCTCCATGCAACTCTGTGTACAAGTACACCTAGATAGTCATCCTGCTGCCAGTGTGTTTCTGGAAAACAGAGGGAGATGTTGTGACCTGTCCTATTTTATGAGAATAAACAATGTGATTTATTCAGAATTAAAACGGACAACGAGCCCTCAAAGAACAATTGAAAACGTGCACAGACAATTTCTGACATAAAATTAAACAAAGATTAGAAAAAAACTTGGAGACAGAAGATGGAAGGAAGGAGCAGGAGGTCAACAGGTGGATCGGGTCAGGACTGGTTGGTTTTGGTTTAGAGGAAGCTGAGCAAGAAAAAGAAGCTCTACATTTACTAGTTGATATGTTCAAACCCCACCCCTCTGTTTATGAGCTTTGTGTAATGACCCAATGACAAAGATCATAAATACAGAAACAAGTTTTCTCTGCAGGATGGCTGGTCTCAGCCTTAAAGATAGGTAAGGAGTTCTGAGTAGAGAATCGCTGATCTGTCATGTGGAGAGGAGCAAGCTGAGGTGGTTCATTTGGTCAGGTTGCCTCCTAGATGCTTCCAGGGGAGGTATTTCAGGAGGTCTTTGGGCTGACCCAGGGCTTGCTGGAGGATTATATCTCTGGTCGGACCAGGAAACGAGTTGGGCTCCCACTTGAGGAGCTGGTGGAGGTGGCTGTGTAGAGGATAGTTTGAGCTGCAGCCCAGACTTATTATTAGGAGATTGTGAAGAATGGACTGGAAATCAGCTACAGATAGATTCACTTCAACACATGGATGAGCTTCTGGTAGCTTCTAGATAAATGTAACTTGACTATTAGTAACTTCAGTTCTATGTAATTTCACCTTGTTCTCTAATAAATGCCCTTAAAACATGTAGAATTGAATTGTACAGCGAGCAAAGCTGGATACAGTAAGTTTAGCTAAATTTATCATTTACTTTGTTTTGATTTTGTAAAAACCTGCACATAATACACACAGATGGCAATAATCAGTCCAACATGACCTCGTTTCTAGTCTAAAAGTTACCTAAAACATTTATTCACTGGACAGAGCTGTCTAACTCTACAAGGTCATTTAGTTTAATAAAACTAACGGAGACTTTGTTTTTTGTGGTGACTCATCAAAAATGGCTCTGGTTTTCCTCCACTGCTGTGATCAACCAGCAATGTTTAGCAAAGCAACAAAGAAAACCCCTGCTTTTTACTGTCAGTCAGTTCTCCCATCTTCAGATGCCTTCAACCTTTAAAACATTCAGAACTCGACTCATTCAGCCTGAAGCAGCCACAGATTCCACCAGAAGACTGTTTTAAGCTGCTGCCTGGGAGGAAGCTGGCTGATAACTGGAGTAGGAACTCAATCAATGCATGCAGTGCCCTCTAGTGACGTGGAGGGGGAATGGTTGTTATATCAGTTAAAGGGTTTAAGAAGGTAAAAGATAAATTCATAAAGTACATGCGTTGACTACAAATATTGACCTTGACTAATTATAGTTGATGTCATCAATTCTGATGACTGTTCACAGCAGCACTAGTAGCTGGCAGACTGTGTGTGATCATCAGAGCATCTTCCCTTCTCACTGTGTTCTGACATATCTCACTATGTATTCTCTGTTTTAGTTTGAGCCTCTGAACCAGGTGTGACTACCAGGAGTCAGAATTGGGTCACAATACCTGTTCAGGTCACCTGGAATCTAACAGTCTAGGATTTTTTGGCATCAAATGGTTCTTAGTGTGTGTGTGGTGCAACAATAGTGGTCAGGATTTAGATATACAGTAGAATCAGGGTTCTTGCACTTTAAATCTTTAAATTGTAATTTGGTATTTTCAAGGTTTTTTAAGTGCTTGAATTTTTATTGAGATGCTTGAAATTGTAACTGAAAAAATTTTAGGACAATGAAGTGAAATAGTTTTCAGCGTATGTATACTGTAAGAAAACATCCATAGAAAAACAAATGCAAGTTTCTACCAGAACTAGAACACCACTTCAGAATGACCCAAACCTCCCTTTAATGTTCAGCAGTTTCTACTGAAACGTAACAGATTAGTTGTGTCCATTCGCAGACTAAAATAAAAGGTCAGTCTGAGAAGCAATCAGCTGATTGATTTCAGTTATTGTAGGTTTTTCTCATTTAAATATTGTTTTTACTGATGATATAATCTTTTCCCAGAACTATGGGTTCTCACTGTAGCAGAGTTTGGTCTGTTTAGATGAACAAACACAGAATTAGGACTGAAAGCTTGAAGCTGTTTTGACTCATGACTCAGACTTGACCTCTGCTAGCCCTGGCTGCAAGTTTAACATCAGAATAAAAGTCCTGTGATAATGTCACTCACAGTCCTGAGAAATATCAGTCAACTTTGACTTTGTCTGATTTGTGTGCTTCAGGTAACTCTCGTGTTGTTTGTTCTTTCTTGGACAAACCAGAGTTAGTTTTATTTGACACTGTGCTGTCTGGAAGCAGAATTTTTAACTTGTTCTGGAAAAGTTCTGTTTTTTTGTTTGTTTGTTTTTTTGTTCTCATAAACACAGGAAAGATTAAATAGTTAGAATGTTTCCCTGCTGCAGTGTTTAGTCCATTTTAATTGTACTTTGGTCAATTTTCAACGAAAATTGTTAGAATACAGAAGACTGGTTAAATCAAAAACCGTAAAACAATTCACCGTTCTTGAAGCTCTTGTGTGTGAGCAATTAAAAAATATTCTACATACTAAAGATTTTGTATCTGAATATCAATCAGGCTTTAGAAAAACATATCACAGCTGCAATGAAGGTGGTAAATTATATTACTATTGCACTTGACATGAAACAACATTGTGCATCACTTTCTATAGATTTGTCAAAAGCATTAGACACTGTAGTGTTGACTATGATATTTTAAAATTTAGACTCCAATCAAGACTCTGAGCAAGCAGTAGCATTATTTTCAAATGACCTCAGTAACAGGTCTCAGTACATTAAATTCGATGGTCTGTGTTCAGAATTTTTTACAGTCTACAAGAGGGGTGTCACAGGGCTTCATATTAGACCCCATTTTTATAATTTATATCAACAATCTTGGTCAAAAGGTGTTAGATGCAAACTTCTATATTTATGCTAATGACACAGTCATTTACAGCTGTGGTTCAACTCATGTCTGAGCTAGTGATTCTATCCAGAAAGTCTTTGTTACTGTCCAGCACTCATTGCTTGTTTGTAACTCATTACTGCAACTTGTCCTCAATTCAGACAAGACACAGTTGATGATGGTTTCCAATTCAAGGAAGTGGCCACAAAGGATTCCTTCAGTGACCTGACCACTGTGTTGAAAGTAATAAAATAGAGGTGGTTCACACACATGTATAAATATCTGGATATCCTGGTTGATGACTGCCTCACCTTCAAACCACATGCAGAGAAACGTATGAAGAAACTGCAGTTAAACCTAGGTTTTCTCTTTTAATACAAAAAAACGGCTTGTTGCTGTAACATTGTTTCCTGTGCTCGATTATGGAAATATTTAATATATGCTTCTATTTTCAAACGGTTGACTCTGTGTATCATGCTTCTCTGAGGTAAATCGCTAAATGTAAATTGTTGACTTGGCACTATAGTATGAGGCGTTCTCTCATGTAGAGTGGCCTGCTCCAGCCAATTGAAGGAACATTCATATAGCTTTATATATAAGGCAGTACTTGATTATTGCTTCCCTACATACAGTATTTACCCTTCATGTAATGAGAAGTTCTGGCCTTTTATTCTCTTTGGTCACAGGATCACTGGTTACTCTCTGTTCCATTTGCAGGAGCCTGTAAGAGCTTTTTGCACCCTTGGCTTGGAGAATGATTTGAAAAGTGACAGAGTTGATTTCACTGTGGTGGCAGTAGCTCAGTAGGTAGAGAGTTTGTCTGGCAACAGGAGGTTGTTGGTTCGATCCCTGCTCCGGCTCTTAGGGAAGACACTTTGCCTGTTGTGGTTGGAGGGTCTGGTAGCACCTGGTTTATAGCAGGTTCACTTCTGTGGCTACATTGTAGCTTACTTCTATCATGTAAATATATGGGTGAATGACTGTAATGTAAAGTGCTATGGAGTCCCATGACTTAGAAAAGAGATACAAATGCAGGCCATTTACCACTTAGCACTTTAAAATCAAAGATGACAGTCTTAGAGGCAGACTCCATAACACAACTGTTTTACATAAATTACTTGTAATTTTTAATTCAATTTTAATGTAATTTTTCTCTAGTTTTACTAGTTTTTGTGACTGTTTGATACTTGCTCCTGCCTGTCTTGGCCAGGTCTCTTTTAAAAAAGTTGTTTTTGATCTCAATAGGATCTTCCTGGTTAAAATAAAAAAAATAATAAAGGAATTTGTTACCTACAGGCAGTGAGATGGAACCAATGCTAATGCTAACTGTAAGCTGTTTCAAAGGTGTGAGTTGTAAGATTTTTTTTTAATATCTGTGACAGAGTCCTGATCCTCACTGAACCATCATAATGTTCAATTAACCTAGAGATGCTTTTAATATTTAGTCCTGATTTTCTGATTTATCTATTAAGCTGTTAACATCAGATTGAATTCATCAGAGCTTCTGAACATCAGAGATTTAATAAATATTCATTTCATTTGATTAGTCAAGTGATTTATGGAATAGGATCGGAAAGAAATAGTCTTAGGTGGTTCTGACCCAAACAGCAGCAGGTATAACTCACTGGTTTTTCTGAACATTCCTCTCTGGTTCCAACTAGAAACATTGGTTTTCCTGAATCACTCTCCAATCATCTTGCATCAATGCATTTTTTGTTGTTGTTGTAACTTTGTGTTTTCAATCGGTCTATCTTCAGCAAAAAACACACCAAACAAGTTATGAAATTCCACTTTTTATGAGAACAAGTGCTGAGACTAAAGCTGGCTCATCAGAACCACAGCTGTAATAATTGATCCTTTATTGTCCCCTTGGGGAAATTATTTCTCTGCATGTGACCCATGCCTGAGGAGCAGTGTGCTGACATTTGGACTTCACCTGGGTAGTCATTATTATTGGGTTTGGTTCATCCAAGCTACAGAAGAACAGAGTGGATATGTTGCATTGTGGTAGCTGTTTCCTTTAGGTGTGTTTGTTTTTACTAGAGGAGGTGAAAAAAGTCCTCCTGGATCTGTGTAACTCATCACAGCTGGTGGAGAGATGAGCTTCTGCTTTCTGATTTGCCACAAACATCTTGGATATAAACCAGGAGCAAACAAACTCAAAGGATGGAGGAATTGTTTGTTTAATGTGTTTTTCTCTCCACAGGTGTAAGCAGCTCAGGATGTCCGCCCACCTCCTCCTCCTCCTCCTCCTCCACCTCCTCCTCCTCCTCCTCCTCCACTGCCCAGGGCTTCTCCCTCGCTGAGCCAGCCATGACCAGCCAGCACACACACACACACCCCTCCTTCAGCTCCATCCACTCCATGGCCGAGCAGCAGCAGGTAACACACGCGGGAACTCATGTGTTCGATTTATGACTAAACACCTGGAAAATATTAATATTAGTTTTGTATAGCCACTAATGAATAATGAAAACTTTAATTTCTCCGTTATGGAATGTGTCTGACTTTTATTTTACTGACCTCTTCAGAGGAGAGTCCACCTGAAAGAAGATGATGAGATGGAACTAAAATGAGTCATTTAACAATGTTTCTGTATGTTTTCCACTTTGTCTGGAGAGAAACTTCAGACTTCTGATTAATCAGATTTTCTCTCTCAAACACTAAAATGTTAGCAGTCCCAGGGGGTCTGAGTAGGATCATCTGGGTCTTTGTGCAGGAAAAGGTGACCAATCAGCATATCAGTATACCAGTATCAGGATATCAGTATGTCAGTATATTGGTATCAATAAATCAATATCAATATCAACATATATCAATATATTAATATCAGTAAATCAACATTTATATAACTGGTTTTAGATTGGCTTTAAACTGGTGTTAAACTGACTTTAAGCCTGGTTTTAAACTGGGTTTAGATCAGCTTGAAACTGGTTTAAAATTGGCTTTAAACTTGTTTTAAATATGAAGGCGTTGGTGTCTAACTTGGTCATGCGGCTGTGAGGGAGAGCTCTGATTGGCTACGGTACTGCTGCTGTTAACCCTTTGTGAGCAGGGCTAAGCCTAATTCCTGGATCAGACTGAGTGACAGTGGGGTTTGGGTTGATTCTGATACCTGCATCTTTCGATAGGTGCTGTCTGATATGACGATACTCCAGCGGAGGATCCCCCCCAGTTTCAGAGACCCTGGCAGCGCTCCGTTGAGGAAACTTTCAGTTGACCTCATCAAAACTTACAAGCACATCAATGAGGTAAGAAAAACAGACGTACACATCATTACCTTGAATGAATGACTTCATGAAGCGCCACATTTATCTAGGTTTTATTCTTAGGCGTATTTGGGATATTTACAGTAAGGACCACACCCACTGTTGACATTAAAGTTAGCTCCCGCCTCTTACACACCCACATTCTGCCATAAATGGTCAAAGTTACCTCATGAATATTTTGCACATACATAAGCCGTTGATTTCTGGCATTTCACATCAAATCATGACAATGAAGAGAGACTGAAATTGTGATGTTTGTAGTTCAGGTAGGGGTATGGAAAAAGGTTTTATTTGATGGTCTCAGTTGTAGCATCACAATAATTGGAAGATTGAAGGGGAACATTTAATAAAAACACTTAATTTAATCCAATGGGGCATTAGGCAGGAAATGTCATGTTGTTTGTCGTACCAAACACAGATCAGCCTATCCGTTGGCTAATTCAGCCGGTTGCAAAACCTCCCAAGGAAACAGCAGGGGCGCTAACATCGGGCCCAGTTCAGCCCGTAGATCCTATAGGACTGCTCTAGAGAATCTAAATGGGCTGGTCAGGTCACATGATGATGGATCAGCTGATCCATCATCATAGATCTGGAAATCTTTGTGATTTCTAAAACTGTCCCCATCTGGATTCTGCCATTGGCTGATCTTCATGATCCATTACACAGAGTGTCACTGCAGGATTCTGTCTACTCAGTAATTGCACTACTTTATTACACGTTATCACAATTAATGCACAAATCTCAACTCACTTCAACTCTGAAAATGTGGCTTAAATTAATAATTTTTCTATCTCACCTGCTGCACTGCCAGTTTCCCAGTCTTCAAAATGTGCTTACACCAGAATAAGTTTGCTGACAGTTACCCACATTTTTCCATCACATTTTTTTCTATAAATCACAAGGTTTGCATAGAAAGTGATTTACACAACTTTCAGACACCGTTTTATGTGTAAGAAAGCTTTATTAATGAGGCCCCAAAAAATCAGCAGCCAGTTTGTCACTGATCTGCAGCAGTGTCTCTCCTGATCTCACTAGCAGATATTTTCCCTGTTGCAGGGTGTGCTCATGTTCAGGACATATTTAGAGCAGTCTACATTTAAGTTGACCTGTTAGGCCCTACCCCCGGTAGCAGGGCCAACTGGATGTTTCAGCCTGTCTGCACTGAGGTCCACATGTCTCATACTAGAAGAATAAAACACTAAGCTGACCAGGTTTTATGGATAATATTGGGTTTGGTGTTCTTCAGACTTAACCTCGACTGGTTTACTGACTTTACCCACAGGTGTACTATACCAAGAAAAAGAGGCGGGCCCAGCAGGTTCCTCCCGAGGACAGCAGCACGAAGAAGGAGAAAAAAGTTTACAATGATGGCTATGATGATGACAACTACGACTACATTGTGAAGAATGGAGAAAAGTGGCTGGACCGCTATGAGATAGACTCACTGATTGGGAAGGGCTCCTTCGGACAGGTGAGGTGGTCTCTTAAAATGTTAGGATGAAAACTGATTATCATTGGCTAGCATCCTTAGAAATGATGCTGTTAACAAACACGTCACCTAGATCCAACCTAGCAAGAGGGAAGGCTGTGCTATTAATGAATTTGTTTGACTGCTGAGTCATCATTCCAACTATTGTTTTTCTGTATCATCAATCAATCAAACGTGCTTTATTAATCTCAGTGGGAAAGTAGATATTTCAATATCTCATTTAAGTTTTTTCAAACAAACATTCTATCAGGTTGTAGATGTGGAAAGGAAGGATCTTCTGTGTTGCAGACAATCTAAAGAACCTCTGAGTAAAGACACTGTTGTTGAGTTACTGTTCTGTTTTTTGGATGCTCAGGGTTGTCCATCATGTTCTTCATTTTCTGAAGCGTCCTCCTTTGTCCAATCAGCTAATGAGGCTCCAGTGTCCCCAGAAAGGAAGAAAATATGTTTTTATTTATATTGCAGCTCTTAGGATAATCACAAGGTGCTTTACAGATTTAAAGAGATGTGACAATAGTAAACAAGTTAGGCAAATATACACAGAGCGGTTTTAACAGAATGATAAACAGAGAAGAATACATCAGACCACAATAATTCAGTTTATTAAAAGCCGGTTTAAACAGATGGTTTTGAGCTGCTTTTTAAAGGAGATCACCGAGACCACTGATCTCAGACTCAGGGGGAGAGAGTTCCAGAGTCTGGGGGCCACAGCAACAAATACTCTGAACTAACCTTCTTTATCAGCTGATCACTGCTTCTGATGCTGCTACCCCAACAGACGAGATCATACTCTCCACAACAGACTTGCAGAAAAGAAACTCTTTTAAACATTTCCTGATAAGTTGCATTTTGTAGGCACAAGATTTTTGCTGACAGTGACACTATGGAACATTTAGCTGCAAACACTGAATGATCTCAGCTTCATCAAGCAGTCCAGTCTGCTCTTGTCCTTTCTTGTAAACAGCTTCACTACATCTCCAGTCCAGTCTGATGTCCAGATAAACACCCAGTGTTTATATTTCTCCACCACCTCCACTTCTTCTCTCACTATGGTAAAAGTGTTGAACGTATTCCTTCATCAGCCCTTCAAGCTCATTCATCTTATTCATGAGAGACCTCACGTTCCCTGTCATTATTGGAGGGAAGTTTCTTGTTGCTATCGTTACACAAGTGGCTGAAAAGTTTCAGCAAAAATCAGCAGCACAACACTAGAATCGAAACAACAAAATCACTCAGAAAAGCAATGCCTTCAGTGTGAACAAAACCCCAAGATACTTAAACTTCCCACTCCTCCCTTTTCCAATTGAGAACCATGGCCTCCAGATTTTTTATTTTTTATTTGTTAATTAGAATAAAATATTTATGAAACAAACTGGTAAAAAACCTTAACAACCAAAATAATCAGGATTCTGATTTTCTCTGTAGTGGAGCAATGCAGCTTCATGTCGCCATGCCAGGAGCTCACCTGAGGACTTGGTGTCTAACAGAGCTGATGATGATGATGTGATAACCAGGCTGTTGGTGTCTGTCTGCAGGTGGTGAAGGCCTACGACCACCATGAGCAGGAGTGGGTTGCCATCAAAATCATTAAGAACAAAAAGGCATTTCTAAACCAGGCACAGATTGAACTGCGCCTGCTGGAGTTGATGAACAAGCATGACACTGAAATGAAATATTACATAGGTAAGAGACACACACACACACAACAGGACTGTAAATATATCAAGTCATGTTCAGACAGACGAGTGAAATCAGACTGAAACTAGTATTACACTTACAGAAATAGAAACGGTTCTCATGGTGTGGTCACAACGAGCTCCTTGGACTTTATGACCTGTTTTGGTTTGAGATTCAGACCCTCTGATCCCCAGGTCACTAACCAGAGATACAGATCCACAGGAGCATATGGAATAGGATCTTGTTTTTAAATAGAAGCAAATAAATCAGGTGATGCATTAGAACCTTTTGCTTTAATGTCATGAAACCACTTTATTTTTGCTCAGTTAGCTCATCAGAACATGATATCAGCCCAAGCCTGGTGTCAGCTGAAAGTGTAGGAAATGTTTACCTATAGTTCACCTATATTTTAACTGTAGTTTCTGTAAAGTTTCCTTAAATTTTATTTTGTTTACCTATATTTGAGCTAGTGTTTACCTAAAGATTTCTTATAATTGATTTCAAGTTTACCTAATTTTTACTAAAGTGTCCTTATAGTTTACCTAAAGTTTAGTTAAGCTAGAGGTTACTTATATTTTATCTAAGGTTTAGCTGAAGCTTACCTATATTTGAACTAAAGTTTAGCTAAAACTTTCTTAAGGTATAGTTTATCCAAGTTTGACTCTTGTTTCTGCTAACTCTCACCCACATCCCCCCCTTCTCCCTGTGTGTATGTGTGTGTGTGTGTGCGTGCGTGTGTGCGTGCAGTCCACCTGAAGCGTCACTTTATGTTTAGGAACCATCTGTGTTTGGTGTTTGAGCTGCTGAGCTACAACCTGTACGATCTGCTGAGAAACACCAACTTCAGAGGAGTTTCTCTCAACCTCACAAGGAAATTTGCACAGCAGCTCTGCACAGGTAGGTGCACAGAACAACTTTAAGCTCCACCTATTCACACAAACCTATTGGACAAGCCACATTCCACAGTGAGGCGCCCTGACGCACATAAAGCCTGTGTGGCGTAATCAGAGGAAACCCAAGCATGCCTAAAGAACAATAAATCACTCTGGATCAAAGGAACGCTGGAGGGTCAACTTGGTCCTTCATTCCACTCATGACATCAAGGGGAAATATTAGCTGGAAGGAAAGCTAACACTAGCTCACTTCCTGTCTGTTCTGACTGGATCGTTCAGCTCATCAGGTTCTGGTTGATCATGCTCTGATAAAACTTAGTGAAAAATGTTTCCATCCATCCATCTTCTATACCAGCATTATCCTCCACAGAGGGTTGCAGGGGAGCTGGTGCCTATCTCCAGCGGTCAAGGGGCCAGAGGCGGGGGACACCCTGGACGGGGCCAATCCATCACAGTACCACAAACACAACTTACAACCAGCCTAGGGATAATTTAAAGTCACCAATTAACCTAACATTCATGTCTTTGGACTGTGGGAGGAAACCAGAGTACCTGGAGGAAGCACATGCATGCATGTATAGTGAGAACTTTCAAACTCCACGCAGAGAGGCTGCAGTCGGGAGCAAACCCACAACCTCCTTGCAACAGTGCTACCAACTGCACCACCAAGCAGCCCCACTGTGGTAAATGGAATCATGAATTCTGTTGTCTACCAAAACATCCTGAAACCATGAATTTAGAGGCTTCATGCAGGAAAACCCTTCATTGTAGCTGAACAATTCTGCAAAGATGAGTGGAGCCAAAATTTCTCCACAGCCTGTCAAAGACTCGGCCAGTTTTCACAAACACCTGATCGTAGTTGTCGCTGCTAAAGGTGGCCCGACCAGTATATAGTTTTGGGGAGAGTTCAGTCTTTCACACAGGGTTGTGTAGGTTAGTTTGATCTGAAACATTTAATAGTGTGACAAATATACAAGAACAAAACACCTTTTCACACCACTGTTTATGTTATTAAAAATTTGGATGCAAACATTGCATTGATGCAAAGCAAATTATAAAGCTCCAAAAACAAAATGTCACTTCAGCAGGTTAAAATGTAAAGATAAGTTCTGGCCAACTCGTTCCATGGTGGGTCGTAACGGGTTAACAGATTCCTTCCCTTTGACAGTAAATTCTATTTTCAGTGTCCGATCCTGAGATTCTGTCCATCTTTCATGGAAATCACAAGGTCCTATCAGACACTTACATGCACACGCACACACAACCCCCATCTGAAGTCCCTGATCCTCAAAGAGGTGTATCCACCCTTACATCAGGGTGGTTCTGGTCCTTGTGGCGCCTCCTTCAGCCTGTGGCTATATCAGAGAGCGATCCCACATTGTTATATGGAGCTGAGTCTGTAAGGTTAGCCTAACCTCTCCCAGACCCCACAGGCCTGATGCACATTGATCCCAGAACTACTACTTCATGGAAGTTACTTGCATTTCACTCAGCAGCCACCAGAGCGAGCCATTTGCTAGCAGAAGACAGAGCAGAAAAGGGCTTTTGGGACTATTTTGAAGTGGCGTTCTATCAGAACAGGAAACTAGACTCATGGAATAAATATGGAATGTAGTTTGAAGTACTGATGTAAAGATTTACTCAAGTCTGGAAAAAAAAATTTAAAGCAGATTTTCACACCTTAATAATCCAAAAAATGTTCTGATAAAGTGGAGCATGGTGGATTTTTATTGAATTTTGTCAAAATCTAGGAAATTTTAAATCTTCTAAAAGTCACCATGTAATAAGACACTTTTAGGTGTAAAATGTAATCATATAAAAACTGTACAAAGTGAAAACAAATTTGGGAACAAATTCAACAGAATCCAGGAATATACTAATATTCATTCCAAGTGTCTTAAAGAGATATTTATCTGTTCTACAGTTTAGCATGAGACCATTTGTTTAGTTTGTGGGGTTTATGCTACTGCTGCAGCGTGTACAGGAGCATAGTAATTCAGATGCTGTTTGGTTGAAACGTACTAAACAAACGTTCTCATGCTAAACTGTAGAGGTTTACTAACGGGTAATATAGAGTTCTATCACATCAGTGGAATTTTTTAGAGCAAGATTTGTTTTAAAAGCCAGAAAACTAATGGCTTATTTGTCAGCAGTCTGCAGCAGAGTCTCTCCTGATCTGACTAGTCATGATTATTGCTGTGATCAGAGACTTCCTGTTTCTGAAGACTCCACCCACTTTTAGTGATGTCACCAGGGGTGTGTGGTCCTTACTGTAGATAAATAACTGATAAAACGCCACATGAGAATGACCCGGATGACCATTTACTGAGGGGTCCTCCTCAGTGAGCCTGAAAACTGACTGCATGAATCAAACAGATGAAGGTGGTACCAGACAGAGCAGCTGCAGAGCATTTATCAGAGACGTTTATACACAATTTCTTGTTGTTGTCTGCAGCATTATTATTCCTGGCCACTCCGGAGCTGTCAATCATCCACTGCGACCTGAAACCAGAGAACATTCTGCTGTGTAATCCTAAAAGATCTGCCATCAAGATAGTGGACTTTGGATCTTCATGCCAGCTGGGACAGAGGGTGAGATGATCTGCACTCAGCAGCTTTGACACGTTTGATAAGATACAGGTTCAGGTCTTATAGACTTACTCCTAGTTCACACCGGGTCCAGAACAGATGCGGTCCGGTTTCCGTACGGACTGCAATTCACTCAGCCCGTGGTTTATGTGCAGAACGTCTCCGGTACTTTGCTCCCGTGAGAGCACCAAATCTCGGTGGTTCACGCGATAACAAGTACATGTATAAGCAGGAGCTGGTAAACAAAAGCTTTACTTGTCTTCTTGTACTTTTGTTGAGGATTATTTATTCACTTGGCTTGTTCTACAATAAGTAAGCACACTTTGTTTTATATAGTTTATTGTTATGCTTAATTAAGTCTCATGTTGTTTCTTTGCCTTTTAAATATCAAAATCTTGTTAACTTTAGCAATGTAGCTAAAGGTTTTATTTTGAAATATGCCGAATGCACGTCATCGTTTGAGTCTCGCTTCCTGTCTGGCGCATGTATTTTTTTAAAAACTTCACGAAAAGCCAGATGCAGAAAATAGACTTGATGCGGAAAGTTAACGGAGCTCCGCATCCGTACCGCAGCCGCACCGGAGCCGGTGTGAATGCTCTGATTGGACTCGATGTTTTTTCATCCTTGTGGACGCCGTACGGTTACCGGACCGCATCTGTTCTGGAGGCGGTGTGAATCAGCCTTTAAACTGAACAATTTGGGGCAAATTACCATATTTTGATTTGCAGCCTAAACCCGAAATTTTAACAAAAAATTATTTATTTTAAAATTAAAAAGTCCAAGTGTTTAAAAAGTAAACTAAATATTAAATTCAGTGACAAAATTGGAAAGAAGAAAAAAAAAAACTACAGAAATGTAAATGCTACAAATACGAATGTTGTACAAAGTAAATAGTAAAAAATTTAAGAAAATAAAATAAATGTATATGTAAAAAAAGTACGAACATTTAAAAATAAAATACATTTTAAGATGTACAAAAACAAGACAACAGATTTAAATGCAGAAAGAACTAATGTTTTAAAAAAAAAAAAAATGACTGTAAAATTAAAGTAAAAATCCCTAATAAATTTAATTTAAAAGGTACAAACATTTTAAATTATTAAACTAAAGGATAAAAGAAAACTGTTAAAAGAAAACAGAAAAGTATTTCAAAAAAGCCTCGACGTTTGATGCTTTAAACTTCCATATACAGTAACTTAGTAGATTATTAGATAAAATACTGATTAATGAAATATTCAATGGCAACAGCCCTAGTCTGTATTGTATTTAAGGATAAGAGCTTCTGATGCTCGCCTTCCATGATAAGCTCTAGAGGAGCCACATAACAGAACTCTGATAAACAACTTGACACGTGTGAACAAACGTGGGAGAAAACGGCTTTCTGCCTTGTGAATCAGACCTGAACAGAAGCAAGGCCCTCAGTAAACCTCTCCTTGTGTCGTTCCTATGTTCTATTCACAGATCTATCAGTACATCCAGAGCAGGTTCTACCGCTCTCCGGAGGTTCTCCTGGGAATGCCCTATGACCTGGCTATTGACATGTGGTCTCTGGGATGCATCCTGGTGGAGATGCACACAGGGGAGCCTCTCTTCAGTGGCTCCAACGAGGTATGGCCAGGTCGAGCTGCACCATTCTCTCTGGTCCAGCTAAAACTCTGCTCACGTCTGTTTGTGTTTGGACATGAACAGGTCGACCAGATGAACAAGATTGTGGAGGTTCTGGGGGTTCCACCCAGCCACATGCTGGATGCAGCTCCTAAAGCTAGGAAGTATTTTGATAAGCTATCAGATGGCTTATGGACCGTGAAGAAGAATAAGGATGTCAAGAAGGTAAACTTCACTTTCACAACCATTTAAACAAAAATATCTGTGCTTTTATTCAGCTTCTCTTCAGGAACCTAGTGGTGCTCTCCACTGAGCATCAGGCTTAAATGTTGTTTATACTCATCTGGTGGCCCAAGGTAAAAAGCTACAGCCACAAGAAGACAGTCAGAACCCAGACCTCTTTCTGATTTTATACTTTAGGAAAAACACATGCGCACATTTTTAGCTATTGTAACGATGTTGTGGGTTAAAGGGATATTTGGGTCATTCATTAAGTGGCGGTAAGGGCCACACCCACCAGAAACATCACTCAGAGTGGGTGGAATTAT
Organism: Callopanchax toddi; assembly: GCA_006937965.1. Taxonomy (NCBI): domain Eukaryota; kingdom Metazoa; phylum Chordata; class Actinopteri; order Cyprinodontiformes; family Nothobranchiidae; genus Callopanchax; species Callopanchax toddi. Next base: position 797,342 of record SSNR01000206.1, read on the forward strand.
CTAGAAACAGGACGTATATGTCTGACCAGAGCAATAATCATGGCTAGTCAGATTAGGGGAGGCACTGCTGTAGATTAGTGACAAAACAGCAGCGAATTTTCAGGTATTTCAAAGAAAAAGTCCTAATATTATCTTTGGTTAACCTCTACAATTGAGCATGAGACTGGGTTTTTTAATTTAGTTTCCATCTGGGTGGCATGTAGCTCAGTAGGTTGAGTGGCCACCCACTTTGAGTGATGTCAGCTGTGGGTGTGGACCTTAGTGTAGATAAATAACTAATAGAATCCATTTTAAATGACCCAAACATCCCTTTAGTGTTTGAAGCTAACGGCTTTAAGGGGTTATAAAACATTGAGGCTGAACACAGTGACGGTGTGGTGTCAGCTGATCTCTCCTGAAGGAGCTGATTTGGTAGTTCACTGGAAGCTGCTCAGATGATGTTTCTTGGTGAATGTTTACTTTTTCTGATTGTGTATTGTGTTGTTTTCTAGGAGTATAAACCCCCAGCCACGCGGCGTCTTCATGAGATTTTGGGCGTAGAGACAGGGGGCCCAGGGGGTCGGAGGGCAGGAGAGCCAGGACACGCCCCCTGTGACTACCTGAAGTTTAAAGGTAAAACCACCAGTGAACAGAATTACCCTTTAGCTTTAGGCACAGGAGTTATTAGAAATACACCCCAGATTTGTGTGTGTGAGAGAGAGTTTTAACCCTTTAATTTCCATGATCAGAACAAAAACAAATGAAATGTTTCCATTGGGGCAATAAAGTTTATAATATAATGTAAATTAACAATAAAAATACACTTTATTTTAATGTAATACTAATAGAATGTAATGGTTAAATAATTGTGTTTTAGAATTGTTTTAGTTTATTAGTTTGTTTTCCAGTCCAGTTCATTGCAGGCTTCAATAAAATATAGAGACTAAGTTATGCTCTACCAAGTGGTTGACCTGTCGGTTAAATAGCTGAGGTATCACATCAGACATATCAGTCTTTAAAGCCCTAAAAGCTTGTGAATGTTAACCAGCCTGTCACATGTTTAACATTTACCGTTTCTATGTTGATGACACGCTGGTTTATTTTGACTTTAATTACTCTAAAAGGTGCAACCTGGGAAGCATCTTTATTACCTGCCAACTGGAGGGCTGCTGGTTCAATCCCGGCCCTTCCTGGTTAAATTAAAGATTAAAAACAAAACTCAGTCCCTCAAGGAGGCTTTGGTGTAGGAGGAGCTTCTGTTTATGAGAATGTTGTCAGTTCCTCTCTGGAAGTCTTGGGGCTGCAGTGGTCTTCATGACAAAAAGAGCCGAGCCTAAAAGCAAAGCTCTGGTTTTAAGGTTTGTTTACATTCCAACCCTCACTAGTGGTCAGAAGAGGGAGGTCTGGTTTACCTCCTGGATCTGATACCTCCATGATCTGACCTGTGATGGAGGGATGATGGTTATTAGATCATCGTTGTTGTTGTTGTTGTTTTTCCTATGTTTATAAACTTGTATCAACATGTTTAACTACTCATCATCACTCTGATCATGAACTAAATCAGGTTGCGTTTCTGTTCCAGACCTGATTCTGCGCATGTTGGACTATGACCCTAAAAGCCGAATCACGCCATTCTACGCCCTGCAGCACAATTTCTTCAAGAAAACAACAGATGAAGGAACCAACACCAGTTCATCTACATCCACTTCTCCTGCCATGGACCACTCACATTCAACCTCCACAACTAGCTCCGTTTCTAGCTCTGGTAAGCTAATGCAGTTAGCATCAGGGCAGTACCACAACAACACACTTCATATCACAATGATAAAGTCACAACACCTTCATGTTCTCTAAGTAGGATGTTAGGAGTTAAGGAAGTTAGTAGTCCAGAAGGAAGTTAGTGATACGTGACAAAGTTGGTGGTAGAGGAGTAAGTTTACCTGTAAACAACCTGAAATCAGACAGAAAGGAGAACATCTGTAACACTGTGATTCTGTGAAACATGACCAGACTCTAGGACTGTAAGTTTAAAGTGCCTGTGACTCCATATTTAAATCACTTTATATTAAACAGGTGTCATCTTTGATGCCTCTAGATTAGCGTTGCACCATTATAACTCAAAATACGCTGTAATTATTTCCTAACGAGCAACTCAGAGATCAGAAGAAAGCGCCGCCTTCCGGTTCTGCTGGGTTTCTCCTTATTTGGCAGCCTGACACTTCTGCTGCAGCAGGGGGCAGTGCCGTCGCGTGAAAGAGAAACGAAACTGAAACTAAACACTACATGGTCTATGGGCAATGGCGGCGGCACTGCCTCGCTCCAGTTGTCGTGAACGTGCATGTGGGAGGAGAATTTACCATATAAGCAAGTCCGGATCACTATGACCTCATAGCGGGCTGGAGTGAAAAAAACTGTTTGAAACCTGGGTCTGAAATCTTGAAGAGCTTCTCACTGGCTGGACTAGGAGACCGATGGACGCCGTTTTTTGCTCTTTCTGGCAGGTTTAAGGTGAGAACTCAACGTTGCAACATGATAGATAAGTCAGAAAACACGGAAACTGATGTCATGGGCACTTTAAAGCTAACTGGACCCGATTATTTAGCCTCCTGATAGGAATTTAGATGAAAACAGCAGAAACTTCCTCACACATTCACACAAATCATCTAAATTAAAGAACGCCTCAGAATCCTGACAGTTCTGTCATTTACCTCCAGGTGGCTCCAGTGGTTCTTCCAACGATAACCGCAACTACCGTTACAGCAACCGCTACTACAACTCTGCTGTTACCCACTCAGACTACGAGATGACAAGTCCTCAGGTAAGCCTCGCCTCACAGGAAGTCAGGCTCCTCCTCGGTTCAATCAACATATCCAACACAAAGTTCACAACCTTGATTTAACATCTGGACCGTCAGCATCTAGAATAAGTAGACCAGGACTTTCTGACTGGTTGCTGATCATTTTCTAGGGTCTGCTCTGTTGAGTGTCTCGTCTCCTGCTCGGTCTGAGTTGCAGGACTTGAAGAGAAAAGTGAAATTAGTCTTTATATATAATATTTAATTCATTGTAGTTCATAATAAAAAGTAAAGATTATGCTCCTTTGAGTAACGATGTATATCTACCATCTACTAGTATTTCACCCTCTTCACCACATCACCAAAGCAGCAAAACTGGTGTATCTGAGCTACGCTCCCTGTTGCTCCTACAGGCGCTGTCATGGTTTATTTTTAGAACTAGAGTTTGAGCACTCAGGATGTGGGGCAGAAAGTGACCTGGACACAATCTTGGTGTTTGTGAACAAACAGCAAAACTACGTAAAATGTACGTACATACGTGCGTGCGTGTGTGTGTGTGTGTGTATAGGTTCAGACCAGCTTCCTAATTTAAATGAAGGTCGGTTGTCCAGACTTTGGACTGGTACCTGACATGTCTCTGTGTGACTCAGAGCAGCATTCAGCTGTTTTGTTCCAGATGTGACTCACCCCCTCTCTGTCTCCCCCCCAGGCTCCCTCCCAGCAGCAGATGAGGATGTGGCCAGGCAGTGATGGTGGAGGTGGGGGTCAGGACCCAGCATACACCCAGTTGCTGCTCCACAAACCAGCTGCCACCCAGCAACACCAGCGCCACTTTTTGGACCCACCTCACCACCCCCACCCGACCTACTCTCACCACGGGAACGGTGGGCGTGGACTGAGGCAGGGCGGACAGACAGGCATGGGTGGAGGCGGGGGTCAGCAGGGGTCCTCGCCCCAAATGAGTGACAGCATGGATGTGGGTGTGTCCCTCGGGCTGCACCACCTGGGGGCAGTGTCTTCCATGGAGGCCTCTCAGTTTGGCTCTGCGTCTCTGCCCCTCGCTCTGCCAATCGGACTGTCTGCCTTCCGGACTCGGACGGCCCCCACCGCCCCAGGGCCACAAGCCCCGCCCCCTGAGGACTACTATCCTGCCTCCAACAACAATAACCCCGCTCCAGGGGGCAGAGGGAGGCCGGATTCAGACGAAGGGCCGGCCAACTCTTGATAAAACCTGAACCATGCCCTAAAGCCATACAGTTTTAACTACAACTACTACGATGACACACAGCCAGAGTTCAGAGACACGCCGGGGGATTTAGTGCTGGAGGAGATGGTTTCTTCTGCATGAGAGAAGGAAGGAGGAGGAGGCTGGAAACATGTTCCTTTTATCCTGTTTTAGTTTGTTGTCGTTGTTGCGACTGTAATTGGAAAAGAATGAATAACAAGTGTGATTTTATTGATATTGTTGAATATTATTTGAATTTTCTTGGGTTTGAAGAGTTGGGTGTTCTTTTGTTGTTTACGTGTGGAGAGGAGGAAGAGGATGAAGAGGTAGACGTGAGGGCCGTGTTGACTCCATACTCTGACTGTAATGCATCCCTTAGAAATCTACACACACGCGCATGCACACACACATGTACACACACATTTATGATGCACATGTGCGCGTGCATGTGTGTGTGTGTGTGTGTTGCATCAGGACAGAAGCGTGTGGTTGTCGACCACGTGTGGCTCTCTGTGGATGAAGAAGGTGACAGGACACTGATGCTGGATCTCCTCCTCATCCTCGCCCCACCCCCTACGCTCCTCTTCTTGTTCTCCTTCTTCTCCCGTAGCGTTCCTCCTCCAGACAGCTCCTCCTCTCTGTGCTGCTAATCACCATGACAACTGGTCCGGATTGCTGCTAAAAAATCCAACACAGATCAATAAAAAAATAAAAACAAATAGAAACAAATGAAAAACTTTTTAATCCTTGTGCTTAAGAAAAGGATAAAGTAAGAACCACTGCATCTCAATGTATTTATTACTATTTAACAAGAAAAACAAACTGAAAATATTGTTTTTTTCTGCTCTTTGTTTGGTTGCCTTCTTTCTGCAGGTGAGCTCTGATTGGCTGTTGTAACAGAGACAGTAACTGGTGACATGGGAATGCCACTAGTTGTGGGGGTTGGGTCGAGGGGAAGGGTTGGGGCAAAATAATGTTGGATATATAATAAGAATAAAGAGTATACTTTTGCACACCAAAGTCAAACCACATCAGATCTCTGCCTTTCTTCATACTTGCACCACACCCCAGCCTGATTCGATCCAAAACGCTCTGAATCGGATTGAGGGAACACTCAGTGTCCCACGTCTTACATCTTTGCACCTCATCCAGAAGCAGTTCAGAACACTCAACCAGCATGGTGTTAAGGACTATTACATCAGATACAGCTAAGAAACAAGGTTTTCAACATAAAACTTGTTTTTTCTGTAACCGATAGATCTTTTGGAGTGTTGGATAACAAGTTACTGTTTATTCTTACAGGTATTAGGTGGATGCTAAATGTACAACCACGGGCAACAAAATCATCCATCTGTTTTCTGAACCTCTTTATCCAGTAAGGGTCATGGGTTTGTGTCTATCTCCAGCAGCCATGGGGCGAGAGGCGAAGGACATCCTGGTCTCTAGTCAATCACAGGCAAAATCAAATCCACTTTATTAATCCCAGAGGGAAAGTAGATGTTTCACAGTAACTCATTGTTTCATCAAGCTACTGTAGGCGGTTCCAGCTGTGGTCAGGAAGGGTCTTCTGTAGTGTTGCTGTGTATCTGAAGACGCTCTTGTTGATTTAAGATTGCCGTTTAGTATCTGGGCTGCAGAAATTACAGTTCACAATAACTTGCCCTGGATTACATCTGTTGTTAAGAACTGCTAATCTACCTTTGCTTTTTTTTTTTTGCTCCTCTTCAAATCTCTCTGCTTGTATTCTCTGAAAGCAATGCGATCGACGGAAGTGATGGTTTAAACTTCCTCTGTCTCCTCTTTGCTCCTGCTCTACATTCATGTCTCCTCCTTTTTTAACTCCTCTGGGATTTTGGGTCACAGTTTGGGTTTTATTTGAGCTTTTGTGATGTCACTTAGCTGCTCCTTCTTGTATACAAGTTTCTCATTGCTGTTGTTACATAACTAATGGCTGAAAAGTAGAAAATTAGCAGCCAAAATCCTCCAAAGACCACAGCATTCAAACCAGAACAAGAAAAGCTCTCAAAAAGCCCCCAAATAAAAATCACTAGTAACAAACAGAGCTATAAAACAAGCTGCCACCCTGTGTAAGGCTAATCTAGAACAAAAAAGTTGAAACAGTGACTCAAATAGACAGTTTTAATGTTTATAAAGATTGATAGGGCGTAGAAAACAGCCAATGAGAACTCTAGCAAGTCGGTTGGTAGAATAGCGCAGAAACCTGTAATCTTGATATGAAGTGAGCACAAAAACAAAAAGACAGTTTAATGGTTTCCCCTGCTGTTGGCTTCAGAGGACTCCTTTGGTGACTGTATTCTATACACGTGAAGGGAAGACATTTCAGCTTTGTTTTGGTCCCGTTTCAGTTAGACTGAGCTCATGGTGTTTTTTGCCACCAGCATACAGACTGATGTCACTGTGATGCTCACTCCTAAATGGTCTTTATCACAAAGTTTGCTGACTGTTTTTATAATGTTCGTTTGCCTATACGCCCCAGAATGATATGAAGAGAGATCAGATGGATTATACAAGTGAAACTAAAAAAAAAAAAATTCATTTATTTCAATAATTTAACTTAAAAGGTGAATCTAATGAGAGATTAATTACATGCAAAGTGAGATACTTCAAGCCTTTGTTTTTGATGATTATGGCTCACAGCTCATGAAAATCCCAAATTCTTAATCTCAGAAAACTTGAATACTGTGAAAAGGTTCAATATTGTAGGCTCAAAGTGTCACACTCTAATCAGCTAATGCATCCAAAACACCTGCAAAGGGTTCCTGTTCCTGAGCCTGGAAATGGTCTCAGTCTGGTTCAGTAGGAATAATCATGGAGAAGACTGCTGACCTGACAGAAAACCATCATTGACTTCCTCCATAAGGAGGGAAAGCCTCAAAAGGTCCTAGTCTGGAGGAAGAATGGAGAGGCACACAATCCCAGATGCCTGAAGTCCAGTGAGAAGTGTCATCAGTCTGTGTTGATTTAGGGAGCCATGCCATCTGCTGGTGTTGGTCCACTGAGCTTTAAGTCCAGAGTCAATGCAGCCTCTACCAGGAGAGTTTGGAGCACTTCATGCTTCCTTCCTTCTGCAGACCCGCTTTTTGGAGATGCTGACTTCATTTTCCAGGAGGACTTGGCACCTGCCCACACTGCCAAAAGTACCAAAACCTGCTTCAGTGACCATTCCTAATTGTTTTCTCAAATTGGTGCTTTGCTGTGTAATTATAGTAGGTATAATTATAGTAGTGCAATGATAGTATAATATAGCCACAGTATTGATCACATGACAGTTTCCCTCTCTACCTGTCCTAACCCAGCAGTATTGATCGACCTGCAGGAGTTTTTCTGTTCTCGTGTCTCTCGCGATGTTTTTGTTCGGGTGTTTCCTGTGCCCGCGCAGAATGCGCGTTCATGTCCATAAACGTGAAACCAGCAGCTGCGCCTCACGGTTGCCTGGCAACAGAAGAAGGTTGAAAGATGGCGGAAAGCGGACCAAATCCAGGTTGGTCAAAGCTCTTGTTGTGGCTAGTTTAGTTCTGGTGATCACGTCAGGTAAACACGAGGCTCCTCCTGGTTTCAGGTCCGACGGCGGAGATTCAGGACAAGATCCGAAAAAAGTTCATCATGTTCTCCGATGACTCTAGGGTGGACGTCAAGTGAGTAGAAACTACAGCAGCTGGGTTATAAAGTCCTCCAGAGCAACAAGTCAAAGGTTTAAAATAAAAAAAAGTGTGTATATATACCGTATATTATTCTCTGTACCAGAAAATGTTGAAAACAGATCTCTGAGACGAGTGAATTGGATTGTAACTATATCTGTTTTGAATGAGCACCCTTTGTTTGTTTTTCAGTGACATTGGAGACATCATGTATTTAGTGGGCAGCTACCCCAGCGAGGCTGAGATCCTAAAGATCATAACTAAGGTCAGTGCAGTGATTCAGCGCTACAGGTTTTAATTTAAGAAATAAACACAAAGGAAAGATGAGTCTTTTTAATTGTACAAGGGTGAAAAAAGGTCCTGAGAAACCTTAAAGTGTCTCTAATTTCGCAGTATAGGATTTTTATTATTAATAATATTCTTGAATCATCCTTTTAGTTAAATAGTTGCTCTGCTTTGACCACATGTCAGAGTAAAGACAAACATCCAGCACTGTGTACAGTCTGAGATCCAGAGAAAACCACTTTGTGACTTGCTGACGTTATAAGTGTCAGTTTGTCTTCATCAAACATCGAGTGTTAATTCTAACACTAAGAAAGTGTCTATATGTATCCAATCTTTTCAGTGTTAAACTAACACTTTCAGAAGTGTTAGTTTAATTTTACAATAGCTCAGAGTCACTTTAATACTGACTAACACTAGGGAGTGTTGATAGTTCTCTGCACCAGTCAGTGTTACTCTAGATCAACTCTCTACTCCACTAACACTGATCAGTGTATTAACATGTGACTCTGAAGGGTGTTAGATTTTATAGGCTGTCGTTTCTCCATCCAGAAATGCTTCTTGACCATATATTTGAGCGCAGCAGGAACACGTTATTATTATTATTATGTTATGTTTATTAATTTATTGCTTCTATCCAAACCAACTTGCATACAATTAACAGTCACCCTATCAGGCATGTAGTGATCTGTGGGGGAAACTGGAGTACCTGGAGGAAACCCACTCATGCATAGGGAGAACATGCTAACTCCACGCAGAAAGGCTGCAGCCGGGATTTGAACTTATGACTTTCTTACTGTTAGGCAACAGTGCTAACCACTGTGCCACCATGCAGCCCATTTCTTCAGTTCTACAACATGAGTATCAGTCACTGTCTACAGAAATGTAGATAAATGATTACAGCATCATAAAACACAAAGACAAACATTCTTAAAAAGCTAGTCATATACTCCAGAAAACAGTTAGCCTGACATGGGCTGAGACGCTCCTCCATGATGATGTAGAAGCTGTTGATCTCGTCCTTCTGAGGCCTGAGGAGGTCTGGCTGTCTGGAGCTCTAGACTCACTTCTGGGGCATGATCCACCAGATGAGAATCACTTAAAGGTTCAAATGGGTTTAAATAGTAAAACCTGCTAATATTTCTCTGTTCAACCAGATGGATGAAGATCACTCTGGGTTTGTCAAGTTGGACAAGTTCCTGCCCTTCATGACAGAAGTGCTGCTGGAGAACAGGTAGACTGTTAGTCTTGACTTTTTTTTTGTGTGCATATCATTGATAAGTAAGGTTAGCCTGGCAAGCCAGACTTTATATGTGGATATAACAGACGGCCTAGTTCACTAGACTAACGTAAGGTGTCATCAGTCTAACAGTGATAATGAACTTTATTCTTTCTAAAATAAAACCTAAGTAGAAACCAGAATCAAACACACTGGTCAAGAATGAAGCAACTACAGACTTGTTTACAAGAGGGAGCAGCTAATCAACATCTCAAACACTGCACTGAAACCCAAACTGTGACCCCAAATCCCTGACAAGCTAAAGAAGAAGAGTTGTGGGTGTAGAGCAGGAGCGAGTGAAGAGGAAGAGGACGTTCTGAAGCCATACCATAGCCTGTATTAAATCTTACTGCTACTGTGCTCTTAAATTAAAATAAATGTTCTTTGTCTGTTAGGTTTCCTCGCACCCCTGTGGACCGTATCCTCAGGGCCTTTGAGGTGAGAGCAGCCACTGATTCCTCATGCTGCAGGGTTTCTCTCCTTACGGGTTGGGGCTTGGTTTAGATGAATTTATATGATGACTACGTCGCCGTCATCATTAATGAAATGTACAAACTTTTTCCAGGTCCTAGACAAGGACAAGAAAGGGTACCTGGAGGAAGAGGAGCTCCGAAAATTGATGACAGAGGAAGGTAAAGCTGGAGCAGCAAAAAAGACACATTTAAATGGTGAAAAGTAGGATTTTCTTTCTGTACATGGAACTGTTTCTGAACTTTTGCTGTTGTGTTTAAACCAGGTGACGACCCATTGACTCCATTTGAGTTCCAGGAGATGCTCAAAGCGCTTGTTGACCCTGAGGATGGAGTCATTGATTATAAGAAGAAAATCAAACGCTACGCTCATAATTACTAATAGAATTCATGCTAAAGTTACACAGCTGAAGCTCATGTGTTTGTTTTGTGTAACTTTATTAATATTATCTCCATTATTATTGTTAATTCATTGTTATATTTGTTTAAAATGTTGTTGAGTTTTTGTATTGTTTTGTGTTCCATAAATAAGTTGTCACCAGTCAGTATTTGTTTGTGGCTGTTTTAACATTGATTTGATGAAATGGAATGAGCTCAAATGAACGTCAACACATACAGAACATGAAAAGCAACAATTCAGCTCCTTTGTCTGAAGTCTGCTGCATGTTCAACATCAGGGGTGGTCTCTTTAAATCCAAGTAGATCAAATCATTCAGGAATATTACTGAGTTATGGTGTTTTCAGATATATAGGAGGTAACATACATGCATCACCGGAGACTGAAGGCAAAGCTGGACTGGGACAAAGAATTCAGCCCTGGCATTTTGGACCAGACCACTTTTGATTTGCTTGATTTGCTATGCCAGAAGGTCAGTCTGTCCCTGGACAGGAGATTGCTCTGAGCTGAGCAGCAGGGACAGACACAGAAAACTTTTTCACACTTGGGAGGAGCCTCTGGCCCGGCCGCTGCTGTAGACGCAGCTTCTCAGCTGAGCTACTTCAGAGGAGATGGCGAGGAGGCCACAAAGAGAAGACATAGAGGAACACGGGCCACCAGCAGTACTAACAGTCATGATGGGAACGTTTGCTCCTTGGTCAACAAGATGGAGAATTTGAAGTCTCAGGTCAAAGACCAGGGGATTTGTTCTGGCTTGTGTTGGAGACATGAGTTGACTGTAGTGTTCCTGACAGCATGGCTGGTGTTGCAGGGTTTCTGGTGGTGAGTGCTGACCAGGATCGCCGTGTTTATGGCAGCTGCTGGTGTGACTTGAGACATGTTATGATATGCACCAAGGATGATAAACCTCTGGGCGTTGGTGTGGGTCCGTTTCTGTCTGCCAGGGGAACTGACTCTGGTTGCTGGTGTTTTTCATTCCACTGACGGTTGATACATCATCCACACATGTGAGACTGCTGCCAGGGCGCCAGAACGCTCTCATGCTGATTTCAGGGTATTATTTTTTTTACCAGACCTCTCTCTCTCCAGCACACTGCTGAGCTCTGGTCAGTTTTCAAGTTGTTCTAAAAGAGGAAGTTTTGTGTTTTTGTTCTAACTTGTTAGTATCTTTAGTATTTTTCCTGTGTGTAAAAAAATAAACATCTATCTATCCATCTGTCAGTCAGTCAATCAATCCATCCATCTGTCCTTCCCTCCATTCAAAAGGACACCCAACCAGAAGTCTGACATTTCTGTTTATTGATTTTATGTAATATTCTAATTTTCTGGGACACTGGATTTTGGGTTTTCGTTATCTTTAGGCTCTTATTTGTTTTTCTTATTTATTTATTCAGCACAAGTCCTTCATAGTTGTCTTTCCTGTCTGTTTTGACCTTTTCGCTGCGTCTCCTCTCTGTCTTTTGGTGTAGTTCAGAGGCGTCCAAACTTTTCAACACGAGGGCCAAAATCACCAAGTGTAAAGTCCTTGAGGGCCACAAAAGTTTGAATTATTTTATAATACAAAAGAAATGGCAAAATATGACTTTATTTATTTGCTCTGCTCACAAAGTCCTTACAAATCCACCATTTTAATGAACAGAATCTTTGTGAATACAAGACGTATAGGGATCTCGTGCATTTGACTCAGTAATAAAAAGCATTAAAGTCGCTGGATCTGATTGGTCGACTGTTTATAGTTGGAAACTTCAGTCGTGTTTTATGAACAGACCTCACAAACTTGCTTTTTAGTAAGAGTCAGTGATGGTTTTGGCTCTTTTATTATCCAGAAAAACCTGATTAGATAGTAAATTTTGTATTTTAAACCCTCGCACTGTCCTAGGGGGTCATATTGACCCCAAATGAATAGAAAACTTCATAGGCCAAAAACTAAGGACAGTGTGAGGGTTAAAGATATTCTAATTTACCAGTATTGTTGTTTGTTGGGTCTCTTAGTAAAAACAGGGGATTTAAAAGTACCATACAAAGTATGGTTGAATAATGTTTTACATTAGAGATGGTGTTCTTTAATTTACTGTTTATTTTTCAAGGTTTTTAAACTAGAAGCACTGTGAATAATGTTTGTTGTAGTTGCACCTCATTGCCACAAGAGGGGGACATCTACCAATGTTTTTCAACTAAAAGCACTGTAAATAATGCTTGTTGTAATGTCACTGAACCGCCACAAGAGGGCGAGTGTTTGTCAGCAGAAACAGAAACCAAAGATCATGAAGTCACAAGATAGTTCACTGCTTTGTACGACCATCCCAGCTGCTGAATATATCTCATTTCATATTAGCTAGGTGTTTTCAAACATTACTGCCTTGATTTATAATGAGCTTATTCAAAAATTATGGTATTCAACATTTCCAAGGTATGGTTGAATAATGTTTTACATTAGAGATGATGTTCTTTAATTTACTGTTTATTTTTAAGGGTTTTAAAAAATATATAAAAGCACTGTATATACTGTTTGTTGTAATGTCACAAAACTGCCACAAGAGGGCGAGTGTTTGACAGCAGGAACAGAAACCAAAGATCATGAAGTCAAAAGATAGCTCACTGCTTTGTACTACCTGTGCTGCTGTGCGTGGACCTGTGTTCAGGGGAAGGAGACGTACGTGTCTGGATTGACCGGCGTGCCACCCCGCACAGATACCTACGGCACCTGCTCTGAGTCTGGGTGGACCATCAGGCCTTTTCCCGGTGATATTATCTTTGGGACCAGCATTACAGGGGGTAATGTTCAGTTCTTAATATAGCTTCATCTCACCATCACTAGAAGGTACATTAACATGGAGAAACTGGAATCTATCAGATAAATCAAACTTAAACCAGTCAATGATGTTCTCATAATAACCCCAGTATCATGTCCATTGCTGGTGGGCGGGGCTTCTTTTGGGCTTCAGCCTCTGTTTCTTGTTTCTCTCGCGAGATTTGGAATACTGTCGCTCCAGCTCAGGGCTACTCCTCCAGCTCTCTCTGTGCTGTGTTGCTGAGACTCCAGCAGGAACAGACATCATGCTTCGAGCTGTACTTTCTCGGGATTTTTTTCGTCTGATTCGACCGTCAGTGTGTCATTATGGAACCGCAATTCCAGCTCCGAGCAGCCGGCCCGAGGTCCACTACAACAAGGTGAGTTAGCTGAACTACCTGACTGGACAGGAGCCGACCTGTTGCTCTAAGTGCGTAGTAAAATAATTCACCCCTTGGCTCACTGCGGGCTCGAACCTGTCAGAGGCCAACGTTCACTGCAGGCGAACGAGTTGCGTTTTAGCTGAGATCAGTGGTTTGAGGGCAAAGAGTGTTTTAATGAGGTCAAAGGTCCGAATGCCAGCTCTGTTTAAGCCAGTGTTTCAAAGTTGTTTGCACACGTTATAAACAAAATATCCTACAGTCGCCATAAACTAAATTGTGGCTGTTGGAGCTGCTTTAAAATGCACGTCCTGTTTATCAGTTCAGTTTTTAGAGGTTCTGATAATGGATTTGTTGTTTTTAACGAACTTAGTACAGGTCACGTGGTTTTACTACCGGTCACGTGGTCTTACTGCACTTTCTTGGTCGCCCTGAAGCCTTCCTCCCAAATGCTGCAGTATCCATCCATTCACCCCTCCCTCCCTAAAATACTGACTGACTGTTGTGCACACAGTGTTATTTTTGTCAGCCCTTTATTTGAGTCTTAGTTCTTTGGACTAAAGTGCTGATTAGTTTTAGTCCCATTTCAGTCATGTTTATATGTGATGGGTTTAGTCTAGTTTTAGTCAGTTTTTGCCAAGTAACCTTTATTTATAAATCACTTTAAAACAGTGAAAACTGACCAAGGTCCTGACAAGTTTTAGTCAAGAAAGTATTAATCCTTTAACAAAGTAATTTAGGTCAAATTATAAATAATCACATCAATCAATTCAAAAGTACCATAGGCTGTTTTAGCATTAAACGTGAAAAGTAACAAAAAACTGACAAAACTACAATAACCAAATTATTCGATCAACACTATAAGTTTTGGTCTAATATTCGGCCTTAACGATAACAAAGATATGTCTCTGGTTAATAAATAAAATCACTAATCAGGACTTAAAGCTCATTAATTTATCATTAGCTTATCAGCGGTTTGAATGGGCAAATTTAGCGCCACATTTTAAGTAAAACAAAAGAAGAAAACAAAGCAAATGACTCACTGTAGAGTTGATTAATTAAGAACACAATATGGAATCAATCAGCAGGGTTGTCACAAGCTGTCAAGGAGGATTCCTTCATTCACCGAAGAGCTGGGTTTAGCTCATCAGCGTCTTGTTGTTGTCTTGGGGGGGGGGGGGGGGGGGGGGGGGGGGGAAGTGCGTTATAACATTATATAACATTTTAGTTATAGTCCTCGTAGATGAAAACGACACTGGTGGTGTAAAGCGCTTTGGAGTCCTTGACTTAAAAAAGCATATTCAGGACATTAACCAAACCTGATTGATCAACTTTAGTATCTGGTTGTAATTCTCATTTTAGCCATGAGATGTCACTGCACTCCAAACAAAAAACAAAAAAACAACCAACATGGTGTTTTTTTAAAATGATTTTTATCTAAATATATACACATATACAATATTCAATATTTATGTAAAACATTAAAAGTTAATGCTACCATAAAAGTAGGACATTTAAATAGAAGCATGCAATTGTGAATTTGTCATCTCAAACAAAAAAAAGCCCCTTGAAAACAGTGGTGGGTATACCCCACCAAAAATTGTAAATGTCTCAAAACCTTATCATGTGACTTTGGGCATCAATTACAGCTTGACAACGACTTCTCATGCTGTTCGCAAGTCGACTTATTGTCTCCTGAGGAAGGGCGTCCCTCTCTTCTCAGGTCATTGAGGTTCTGGGATACAAAGTAATGAGCCTCTACATGAAGACTCACCTGATCCCATAGGTTTTCTATGGGATTCAGGATTGGAGAACTAAGTGTAGGTTACTCCATTTGAGGTACCCCAGTCTTCGGCAGCTGTTCCCTATTGATGCCACCTCGAAAGAGCTGGAGCATTGTCTTCAAGGGGGATGAAACTGGGCCTGTGTTGTTCATGCATGCTGGATTAATTATGCTATCCAGGTAGTATTGGCTGTCATTGCCATATACAAAGTGTGTGTGTGTGTGTGTATATATAAACAGAGGCGCATTTTCCTGGCAAAGAGGGACAATTTTTCCTCAATTAAAATCAATCATCAGAACTTTCTAGTGCAGAGCTGCAGTATTTGAATATTTATTTAGATAGCGGGGGTGAACTCACCTGGTTTAAACCAGCTGACATTCTAGTCCTTTTACCTCCGAGATATTTTTTTTATTAAACACATAAAATAATTAAATGAATAATTTCAGGCCTACTCTACGTTTATGCAAACTGCCATCAATAGAACAGATGTAGTAAACTTTGTGGTGATTAATATTTGTGTCATTCTCCAAACTTTGGGCAACAGTTGTAAAAATATTGACTCCTGAAGGTTTCAGATAGTTGGGGGAGTTCCAACAGTGACTAAGAATCCCTCAGACAGAGTGGACATTATCACGAAGACAAGGAGCTCTGTGAGGAGCAGGATGCTCATGTGGGAAATTAGAAACACATGACTTCTGAGCCAATATGAAATCAGGCTGTTGGAAACATAAATCTTTGAACAGAAACCGGAGTTTATATGATGCTAGGGGAAATGCACTTTTATATATTTTTTGTCATTTCGTCAAAATCTTTATTCAAGAAACTAAACGATATCAGTGTAGCCACAGAGGACAGGCTGTCGTTTTACCCCATCAGCTCCTCTAAACCCCACCACCACTTACACTCAGGAAAGAAGGGTGAAGCGTCCTGCCCAGGGACACAAAGACATGGTAGCCTGGCAGGAGCTGGGATTGAACTGCCGACCCTTTTATTATCAGACGACCTACCTTACTGCCGCCCCTCTTTAGCGGTGGAACAAATGGAAATGCTTGATCTGCTCTGCTTTCTGTTTCAGCTGTTTATAAACAACGAGTGGCACGATGCTGTAAGTGG
The DNA here is from genome assembly GCA_006937965.1 of Callopanchax toddi. Lineage (NCBI taxonomy): Eukaryota > Metazoa > Chordata > Actinopteri > Cyprinodontiformes > Nothobranchiidae > Callopanchax > Callopanchax toddi. The sequence goes on from SSNR01000206.1 coordinate 813,495, forward strand.
AAAAACCTTCCCCACCATCAACCCGGCAACAGGAGAGGTCATCTGTCACGTAGCAGAGGCTGGCGTGGTGAGCAGTCTGCAACAGCAACACAGCACTTTGTGGACCTTTCACCTACTGAAACATGGTGCTATATTAGCATTAAACAGGTGTTTTATTTCAGTTTATCTCTCATCCACCCATCGCTCATTCAGGTTCTTATCAAGGAGGTAATCCCTCCTGGCCAAACCCAGGAACACCAGGGATCGGTCCTTCTTTTTGCAAAAGACCATCTGTAGAATTAAGTTACCTATTTATTACCCAAGATAAAGAGTAGAATGTTTATTTTTATATTATAGGTGTGTCTCTTGTTTTGTTGGCAATGATTTTTTAATTTTTGTGTGCAGAGAGGTGCCTGCTCAAAGTACAAATGGGGCACATAGAATGTGATTTTAAAGGCAGAGAGCTGATGTTTGAACTATAGATACAACCATTTGCTGCTGTGAAAACAGTTACTTGTCATATTTGAAATATAAATGTAACTTAATCTGGTTCTTAATGTATACTATCCACCTGGAAAAGCTGAAAAACCCTGTAACCTGTGTTATAACCTCAGTGGTTCCCTAAAGGAGACGGTGGCCTAGAGCTAGTGAAAGCCAGTCTCATGCGGGAGACCGGGTTCCAATCCTGGCCCAGACCATCTGTTATTCAAAGCTTAAATGTTATTGTTTAGGGGCCCGTAGAAGTCCGTATAAGGCTGGAGGGCCAGAAATATGTGGGCCGCCAGTTGCCGACCACTGCTGTAGATAAATAAGTGAACAACAACAGAAACAACTCGACCTAGTCACAGTGAGTTTGTGCTTCCAGGCAGATGTTGAGAAGGCAGTGAAGGCAGCACGTGATGCCTTCAGGTTGGGCTCACCGTGGCGCCGTATGGATGCATCTGATCGCGGGCTGCTGCTGAGCCGATTAGCTGATGCTATTGAGAAGGACGCCGCCTATCTTGCTGTAAGTAAAACACTTCACATTTAATTCTGATTTACTACATCTCTATCTGGTTATTGTTCACAACATTATCAAGTTCTGACTTTATGTCTTAGTTAGGGCTGGGTACCCGTAAATACGTTTCACTACTACAACTTTAATGATACCTGGTTTTCGATACCGGTACCTTAACGATACTTTTTTTGGTACCTGTGTGTATAATTCTGAGAGAAAATAACAAAAGTACTAAAAGTTTTTTTCAATTAAACAAAAAAACCCATCATTTTATGGCACATTTATGCTTTTATTAGTTTTATTTATTGCTTACCTCTGGAACTTTCTGTTTTATCGCTGTCTTCCCCCTCACACACCTCCTAATGCAGCAGAGGCTGGAAGCTCAGGGTCTGCAGTCGGACTGTACAGGCTGCAGCTTGTTAGTTAAATCCACTCGTGATGAGTTTCTTTGACTAATTGATGGTATTCCTATTTTTCACGGCACAAATCTTATTGCATATGTTGCATTTTGCTCTGTTCCTGTTTACCTTGCAGCCAAACTTTAGATTTTTTCGGTATTTTCAACCCGGAAGTCTACTTGTAGGAGAACTGTTGTTGAAAGGGAGAGGAGGGGCTGCTGTGTGTGTGTGTGTGTGTGTGTGTGTGTGTGTGTGTGTGTGTGTGTGTGTGTGTGTGTGTGTGTGTGTGTCCTCATGTAACGTGGAGCGGAGCTGGATGAAATGGAGCAGCTCATTTACAGGGACATTTTATAGTAAAAGTACAAAAATCTGTAGCATTTCTTTTCGATGCCTACCGAATGTTTTCAGTCGGTACCGAAGAAGTACCGTGTTTCAGTACCCAGCCCTAGTCTTAGTGAATGTTTTGAAAGTTTGCACATTTGTAAACAGATGATGTTTGTTGTCGTTTTGCATCAGGAGCTGGAGACTCTGGATAATGGGAAGCCTTATGCTGTGGCCTATACTGTGGACGTACCCATGGTGGTTAAATGTCTCAGGTAGCAAACAGACATTTATGCTTTAAAGTGCTTTTAAGGACGCAAAAATGCTCTTTAAAAATAGCATCTCACCAGGTAAATGGTGGAGAAATTATAATTAAATAAGATAACTGTAGATTTTGTTCTGAATTTCCAAAGTTTTTTTCAGATTGCATAATTGAGTTTATTTTTAAAGCTGCAGTTCACAACAGCAGTCATCTGTAAGAGCTGAACAAAGCAACACATGCAACGTAAATCCAAAACTATTAGATTTCCCATAGAAACACTTTGAGTTCCTCGAGGGAAACATTCATTCCAAAGCTGATGATGCACTTTCTTGTCTTTCTCTCCTGTGTGCTTTTTAATGAACATTTTAAAAATGTATTCATGTGTCTTCTCATCCATCCTTTGCCAGTCGGTAACATGTAATACACTCTACCTCAAACCTGTCTGACCTGCTTCAGCCTGACGTTCTTGGATCAGCTCACCAGCTGGTGCTCCCTAAAACCAGGCTGACGCTCACAGATCAGGTTTTTTCAGTTGTCGACTCCTAACTTTGGAACAAGTTGCCTTTTTAAATATCAAACGGGCATCCTGACTTCCTGTTTTTGAATGTTTTTTTACTCAAAGTGGTTTTATTTAGTTTATTCTTTTAAAGTTACCGTTTTAATTTGTTTCTACTTGTATCATTTTCTTGTGTTCTTTTTCTGTTTTATGTCCTTCATACATTTTGCAGCACTTTGATTTAACTTCTTGGTTTTGAAATGATCTATACAAATACATTTGTGTTTACTGTGTTTAGGTACTACGCAGGCTGGGCTGACAAGTGGGAGGGTAAGACCATTCCTATTGACGGGGATTATTTCTGCTACACCAGACATGAGCCTGTAGGAGTCTGTGGACAGATAATACCGGTATATATGTATATAGTTGCACTCGGCCTCAGAGGAACGAGGAAACAATGATATTATAGTAAGACGATGTCTATTTTTCTCCTTGTAGTGGAACTTCCCTTTGTTGATGCAGGCCTGGAAACTTGGCCCGGCCCTGGCGACTGGTAACACTGTAGTGATGAAAGTTGCGGAGCAGACACCCCTCACTGCTCTTTATGTGGCCAGTCTTATCAAAGAGGTATTTCACTTCTTTCGTTTTCTCTAACTTGGTGTAAGTTCACGTTTCATCAGGTTAGAGAATTGTAAAGCAAAAGACGAGTTATTCATTTATTTATGTCTTAAAACACAATATAAAATGGGTCTAAAACGATTAATCCATATATTCTAATAATTAGATTATAAAAACAATGATTAGAATGTCAGCTGGTTAAAACCAGGTGACGTCAAGCTGCTCAGTAAACACGTGTTTGACGAGGACAGTTATTAGATCATTTTCACCACAACAGCTCCACCTCAGCAACTTCACACAAACAACTGATGTCTTTCTGATTAAAACTAGATTCCTAGCAGTCGGAAGTCTTTGTGGTGAGACCAACAGTTTCTGTCTAAGAGAAATAAAAGTCAAGGCGGAGCATGAGCTCTACATGTTCAGACTTGTACTAGGCAGCAGGGAGGCACAGATTGTCCTCTCCGCCACCACCTCCTCCATTTTATTCCATGGGACTCCAATGCATTCCCTGGCCAACCTAGAGATATAGTCCCTGCAGCGTCTCCTGTGTCAGCCCATGGACGTCCTGCTGGTAGAATATGCCTGAAACACCTCGCCAAGGAGGCGTCCAGGAGATATCCTGACCAGATGCCCCAGAGGATTGGACAGTCCATCTCCAGGTCTTTGTTTTACCCCTCACCTACGACCAATTTGCCATGACCCTACCAGGGGCAAAGAACCCCAGACAAAATGGCTCCTAGGATGATTAGGGCACTTAAACGTCTCCACCATGATAAGGTGGTGGTTTAAGGAGGAGTGTGAGTTTTTAAAAAGCGGGTAGCGTTTTGTACCAGAGTCTGGAGGAAGAGTGGAGAAGCACAGAATCCATGACGCTTGAAGTCCAGTGTGAAGTTTCCAGTCAGCGATGATTTGGGTCCATGTCCTCTGCTTGTGTTGGTCCACTGTGTTTCTGAAGTCCACAGTCAATGCAGCCTTTACCAGAACATTTGAGAGAACTTCATGCTTCCTTTCGCTGACGAGCTTTATGGAGATTCTGATTTCATTTTCCAGCAGGACGTGACACCTGCTCACACTGCCAAAGGTACCAAAACCTGCTTCAGTGACCGTGGTGTTACTGAGCTCTGATTGGCCAGCAAACACTATTTATTTTTAATGGGTGATTATCGAGAGCAAGATGAGACACCAGACCCAACGATGTAGATGATCTGAAGGCTGCTATCAAACCGACCTGGGCTTCCATTGCACCTCAGCAGCTCCACAGGCTGATCACAGTCACATTTGATCACAAGTTATAATCAGGGTACGATTTGTTGGGGTGGAATAGATACATAATCTATCACAGATAGGAGGGATTTGCCCCCCTCTGCTTTTGACGTGCCCCCCTCTGGTCATTCATTTTTTATCCCTGGGGGGATAGGTTTCTGTATTCCTCCATCTGGTCCAACAGCGTAATATTACAACTTCTGGTCAAAGATGAAGAAGTGAGCCAGATACACATCACCAAGCGGCGGACTGCTCGCACTGCTCTTTGCAGCTGTTGAGGCAGCAGCGCTCCCTACCCGGTCCTCACTCCAGGGGGAAGGGCTCATAATCATTCCAGGATTTATTATAATCATTACAGTTATAGTTACACAATATGTTTTTAACACTGCATTTGTAAATGCCATGTTTATCTGGACTTGTGTTTGCAGGTGGGTTTCCCAGAAGGCGTTGTGAATATTGTGCCTGGAATGGGACCGACAGCTGGTGCTGCCATTGCTAAACACATGGATGTTGACAAGGTGGCCTTCACTGGATCCACTGAGGTAATCGGCTCTGACTGAGCTTCTTGTAGCTCGGGTCTCATTTTGAATGTCATTATACTCGATGTCTGTTGACATGTCATGTCTGTCATGTGCAACATTTCATTAGAATGTTCAAAAGTCAAACTGACCATTATATTTTAATGTTGTATTTATTCTAACAAGTCTGTTGATATTTAACTGCTACAGTATGTGTTTTATTAAAATCTATTTATCTTATTTATTACAGGGGTGGTCAAACTTTTAAAGGACCAAAATTGTAAAGTTAAAAATCCTTGGGGCCACAAAAGTTAGATTACATTTTTTTAAAAATGTACGTTTTATTTGTACTTCTTAAAAAACCACAAGTGCAACAATTTAATGAACAGGACAAAATCGTAGTTTTATGTAGTAAAAGATCATTTAATATTTTGAGATGCAAGCCATAAAGCGTGTCATACTTTAATAAAAGTAAAGCATCAGAGACTCTGGATCTGATGCTTTGGTTGATTGTTTTCTAGTTACTTTAAACTAACTATTCCTCCATTATCAGCAACAAAACCAGGATCTGGGTCTTTCTTCAGTGATGCTGCTGGATTTATGAATGGAGCTCACAAGTCTGCTTTTTAGTAAAAGTAATTGAGGGGTTGTGGTTTGGTTTACCAGAGAATTAAATTAAATAAATAAAAAAAACCTGATAAAAGACCGATACTTTAAATTTTTCTGTCATACGGACTACAACTAGAGAGAGAGATAGCGACCAGAGAGAGCTGAACTAGCTCACTTTGTTTTAGTTTGGTAGCGTTAGCCACAGTTAGCAGCTGTTAGCCACTGTTAGCTTTCCTCTGGGACAATCCTGGACTGGTACAGACTCACTGGGGTTCTGAGGCTTAGCCCGGTGGGCCACAGGGCTTATAAAGCACTGGGGGAAACTCTGCAAACTATTTTTACAAACATTCTGAAAAGGGTAAAGACTGAAGCTACAGCTTATGAATGTCAACCTTCTCACAAATATTTTTATTTTAAAAAGCAAAACAAAACAAACAAAAAAAACCCCATAATAAAACATAATAAAAAACTAATCAAAAGAAAAAGTTAAGAAAAAGAAATGCAGGCGTTTCTGGTTGGAGGAAATAATTAGCAGTTCTCGTCTTTGCAGCGCTTACTTTAGATCAGGTTTTCAGGTTCCTGCAGTATTGTATCAACAGCTAATAACATGCTAGTTTTCCTATTGTCTGTTTTCTAATGATAAACACTACAGAACAATTCTAGCATTAGCTGGTGTTAGCAGACATAGCATGTAAGCTAGCCAGTCTGCTGGTTTGTTTCTATGCTGATAGACAGCATCACTCAGTTTTAACGCAGCGTTAAATGAATAACTGTGGCCTTAAATGATATTCTACCTGTGTGATGTCATGGTTTGGCTTGTTGATAACAGCCTGTGTTTTGTTCTGCTCCGTTTTATATTTCTGCCTCTGGTCAGCAGCATGTCTGTCTGTAAAACACCAGAAACCAGCCCACAAATCTTAGTGTCCAATGTCCTGGATGGAACCACATAGAGCAAAGTTGTATCATCCAAAGATTTGATTTGTTGGAGGGAGCTAATAGTGACCCAAAGGTTTGTGGTCTTGAGTTTTTCCTTTGTATAGACACTGGGTTTTCCCACAAGGTATAAAAGAAGAATGGTCTCTGTAACTTGGTCCACCAAACAGGATCCCTAACCCTCTAACTGGACGGTGGGTATTGATCAGGAAACATCTCTCTGTTGCTAACAGTTAGCGAATTAGTGTAAGACAACCTGTCTTCTGTCATGAAATGGTTAAAATGCTCAGGAAAAGTATCCCAATGATTCATATTTAGCATAAAAATCTATCTAGAGCTGATAACACAAATACAACAGTGGTCACTTTCTGCCACCACTTAGGCTCCGCCCACAAAATACATAAATCAATGTCTACAAACATTAAACGATTGATTGAACTGGCTATATGGAACAGAAGGTTGAATCTGGACTGAATTGGAATTTGATGAATTTTAATATGACTTGAACCTGTTTTTAAAAAAAATACAGACATTTGTTTTGTTGTGAACCAGCGCTCTATAGGTAGTGTGAAATAAATTGATTTGAGGTTCCTTGAAGATGTCAACAACATCTTTGTGTTTCTCTTTTTCAGGTTGGTCATCTGATCCAACAGGCTTCTGGCAGCAGCAACCTGAAGAAGGTCACGCTGGAGCTGGGAGGGAAGAGTCCCAATATAATCCTCTCTGATGCCGTTAGTAGGTGTACTTTGTGTGTTGTAAGAGTGAGTGAGTGACAGAGGCCTGAGGCTGCAGCACTCGCCACATTTAGCACACAGTTTACATCAGAGAAATATCAGAACTTCATCTCGGACTTCATATAATAACTTTTTAGCAGGTTTTCTAGGATCATGGTTAAAGCTGCACTCAGCACGTTGGTGAACAATGTAGCTTTTAACGTTATTTTAATGCCTCTTAACAACGTTCTAATATAGTATAACTATAAATATATTGTGGAGATTAAATAAAACCCGAAAAAAATTATTAAAGTGTTTGTCCTGTAGTTCTCTAAAAACTTCAGCCAATCCTATCGTTCGGACCAAAGTTCATGAATTGCATAAGGACTGGACAACCAAATCCCCATGACCTCCTCAGAAACTCCACAGGGTAAAGATCAGGGGCCTCATTTATAACACTTGTTTACACACAAAACAGGCTCTGAATGTTGTGTATGTCACTTTCTACGCAAACTTTGTGAGTTATAGAAAAAAAGTGACGAAAAAACGTGCGTAACTTTAAGCAAACCCAGACTCTGGTGTAAGCACATTTTGACTAGGGTCAGTGTCACTGCTGGTGATACCTGGACCTACATCGTCAGGATGCTACCAGCAGGTGGAGCCATACTAACTACTGAGAACCGTTTACCGCAGTGACATTTTAGCTAAATGGACTAGCCTGCTGCTTCAGTTTTTAATTTTTGGGGTAATTTCAAAATAAGAGCTCTGATGATTGATTACTTTCATTTTCATCAAATGAATGAAGGATGGAGATCCAGATGTATTGACAGCTGAGATCTGATGAGTTTTCAGTGTCTCCTTTTAATCTGTTGAGCAGGGTAATAATCTGAGTATAAACTGATTTATACAACAGAATCAAAGAAGAAACTTTGGCATTGTGTCTTTAATTCATAAGTTTAAATGAACTGTGAACAATAAGTGTTGTTGTGAAGAGTGAATTAAAAATTAACCCAATCCAGGGACCTGCTGGTCCATTTCTGATTTTTTATCACATCTTTTTTCAGTGGAAGACGCTGTGGAGCAGTCGCATTTCGCCCTGTTCTTCAACCAGGGTCAGTGCTGCTGTGCTGGTTCTCGAACGTACGTCCAGGCCGACATCTACGATGAGTTTGTTGAGCGCAGCGTGGAGCGCGCTAAGAAGAGAGTGGTGGGAAACCCGTTTGACTTTAAGACTGAGCAAGGCCCTCAGGTAAGGCGTACAAAACTCTACTGCATACCTTCATTTTACTGCTCTTAGTGTGTTTTTCTATGTTTTAGTTGAGCACAGTCAGTGACTGAGTCCCTTTAGGATTGAAGGGACTTTACTGATCACTTCTACCTGTGTTTGGCACCGCTATTTTTGTGAAAACCTGTTCAGGTGGATGAGGAGCAGTTTAACAAAATTCTTGGCTACATCAGCAGTGGTAAGAGAGAAGGTGCCAAGCTGATGTATGGAGGGGGAGTGGCTGCAGACAGAGGGTACTTCATCCAGCCCACTGTGTTTGGAGATGTCCAGGACAACATGACCATTGCCAGAGAAGAGGTAGGGAGAGGACCAAGTTATTTTGTTTAAGACCCATAGTTTCCTACACATTATTTTTACTGGGTGACACAATTTTCTAAGTTCTAAATGAAATATCTATTACCATACAGTCTGGAGAAAGTGAGATGGGTTTGTTGTTGCTTTGTGTTTCACTGCAACCACTGATCCTCATAAACATCAGGGTGGGCTGGTTTGTCCAGCGTCCTAATCATTCTTTCTCTCTTAAAACATCCACTGTTTCAGCAAGATTTAAGTGTTTACATCTTGTACTTTCCTCTAACATTGTGCTTGAATTCTGCCTTAGTGTACTTTTAAATCACTTCACAATGCTCTCGTGCTCGAGGTAGTGGGAAGCTGATTCTCTAAGTATTAAGGTTCCTCTGATTCATGAAGACTTTGCTGTGATGTTTTGTTTTTCAGATCTTTGGTCCGGTGATGCAGATCTTGAAGTTTAACACACTGGAAGAGGTTATAACAAGAGCCAACGACACCAAATATGGACTAGCAGCTGCTGTTTTTACCAAGGACATTGATAAAGCTAATTACGTGTCCAGTGGGCTCCGTGCCGGCACCGTCTGGTAAGTCTGCTCTGACAAAGCTTTATTCTAAGCTAACATCTATTGAAAGATTGTCGGCTCAAATAACCAACTTCTCTGGTGTGAGTGTAAGATTGAGGAAAAAACTGAAAGCAAGACTGACTGTGTGACTGCCAAATACATAAACATAAACATAGTCCTTTGACCAGAGTGATACTCATGGCTAGTCAGACCAGGAGAGACGCTGCTGGAGATCAGTGACAAATTATCAGTTAATTATCTGCTATTTAAAACAACTCTAGCTCCATAAAGTCCCACTGAGGCATTAGAACTCTGTATTATTTGTAAGTAGACCTATACAATTTAGCATGAGAACGTTCTAGTTGGTAGTGTTTATGCTGCTGCAGCAACACATACCCAAACATAGGGGTTCAGATGTTGTTCAGTTGTAAAAACTAAACCGTTTCTTGGCTGTTTGGGATCATCGTGTTGCTGAAACGTCCTCCTGGTTTCGTCTTCATCCTGGTAGATGGCAGCAGATTTCTACCCAGAATGTTTTGCTACATTTTTCCGTTCATCCTTCCTTTCATCATATGAAGCATTCCAGAGCCGTATGCCTCACACCATGAAGCTCCCACCTCCAGACGTCACTGTTGGTATGGTGGTGTTGGGCTGATATGCAGTGACCTTTGACCTCCAGTCATGGTGTGTATTATGGCGTCCTGTTCAGTTCTGGTCTCATCTAACCAGACTAGATTCACTCCGTGTTACAGACTTGTCTAAATTGCTCAGCAAACTTTAAACACTTCAACCTGTATTTTTTAATTTTTCTATCAATGGAGTCTTGGTGGTGAGCTGCCTGGTTTCTGGTTACTCCTGGTTTTCTTTGAAACCATTGTTCCTGTTAAATCCAGGTCCTTCTGGAGTTCTCCACTAGTGATCCTTGGCTCTTGGACGACTCTTCTGATTATTCTTTTTGCTCCTCGGTCTGAAATCTTGTGTGGAGCACCTGGCTGTGGCTGGTTTATGATGAAATGGTGTTCACCATACCTTCAGGAGTTTAGAAAATCTTCTGTAAACAACACCATCTGGATGTTTGGCAACAATAAGGTTGTGACGGTCTTGAGAGGCTCTTTGGTTTCAGACATCATGAAATGTTTCTGGTGTGACACCTTGGTAGTGAGATCTCATTTTATAGAACCTCACTGAAGCAGGTTTGATTTCTCTACATGTTTGGGTTGGATGGGTTATATAAATACTTATAAGTATTAAATAAGTATTCACGCTAAGTCATTTTTTCCTGTTATATTGCAACTATTTAACAAACTAGCCTGTGTATCTCTTGTTCTTAATGTTTTATCTTGTAGTTATAAGTCCTATTTGGACTTCTTGTAGTTTTAAACTTTCTTTTATCTCTTTGTATTGGTGTATGGATGTCTTTTTTGCCAGTTTAATATTGTTTCTATGATTGCTGTATTTGTTTTATAAAATTCGCCTTATATTTTTACTTTAGGCACATTGAGTCATGTTCATGTTTGAAAAGTACTCTATTAAGCTGGTATTTATACAGCATAATGCAGAGTTCACTCACAGGTGATATGGACTCAGGGCTGGTTCTGTCCGGACCGTGCAGCAAATCCAGGACCCGGTCCTTGGTCCGGGGAGAGTGGGTGTGTCCAGGGAGGCGTTTTACCAGGAAGCTACCGTGGGTTTGCTGATCACTTGGCACCCAGTATGCCCGAATGGGACCGCACCATGTGTGGTATGGACCTCTGTCCAGAGGAAGGGGCGCAGCTGGGTGCAGAGAGAGTTGTGCACCTGCAGAAACCCCTTGGTAGAGTTCACAGTACACTACCCCCTACAACGCAGCTCCTCTGGCGCAGCTCTACCCAGACCGAGGACCGGGTCACACGTGCTGATCTGGACCTTTGGCATGTTTAGGTCACGATCCCTGGCATAGAGTGTCAGTCAAACTGCTGTATAAATAGGTAGGTAGATAGATATAGGTTTATTCTTATATCATCACATCCATCATAATTTGACAACCTGCAGAGCTACATCAGATTCTGTAGTATGTAAGGACAATATGGAATTATGCTCATTAAATTCTGTCATTGCAGAATGTAGTGTGATATGAACAGACTTTGATTATGTTATAAAACTATATTCCTCTGTGGTGTCGAAAACTAAAACGGCATCCAGACTCTTTAAATCTAGAGACGCAATGGGGTGATCTTTGTTTACACATCACATTATGATTTTGCATTCATATATATTTATATATTTTTGTTTTTTATACAAAAACAACAGTAATTTCTAATTTACCCTTTGAAATCTGTCAGAGTAAACCAGGTGGATTCTGCTGGCAAAAACGTTGTTAGTTTGATTTTCTAGTAGTTCAAGGAGCATGTTACAAACTATACATTCTAACATGGGTACCTTAAAATTTAACCTAGGAATTTTTCTAATGGGAATAAATGTGACACAAAAAACTAAAATATATCATCATCCTGTTAGCTTCTAGCAGTCTATAACAAATACATCTATCTGTGTGTTTTTTCTCTGTAGGATAAACTGCTATGATGTGTTCGGGGCTCAGGCTCCGTTTGGAGGCTACAAAGCTTCAGGTAACGGCAGAGAGCTGGGAGAGTACGGCCTGGAAGCCTACACAGAAGTTAAAACGGTATTTATACAACATTTACCATCACACAAAGTTTGCTATCTTAACCGAATGAAGGACTTTCCTTTGAAAGAACATTTTCAGCTACTGTATGTTTGAATTAAAGGAGTCGAGGCGCTGAATGGTTCATAGATTGAACAGGTTGATCCCTGGTTGCTGCTGTTTGCTCATATCAGGGTTCATATGGGTGCTTCAAATCCATGAATTTTAACATGGTATTTCCAAGCTTTTGAAAGTGCTTGATTTTGTATTAAAATGCTTAAAAGATGAACAAAAAGTCTACTGGGGAACAGAATCTGCTAATATTCAACATGATTGGTTTATTCTGTGATCAGCTGATCTGAATCTCAAAAATCAGACTTTGTGCCATCGCTAAGCGCTAACACTTCTAAAGACATCTCCAAGGTTTTACTTCCAGAAGCATATGTTTCAAGTTAATCAGTATAAAAATAAAATGTGTTCTCTTAATTATAGTTGTTTGAGATGAACCGGGTTCATAAAAAAACTGTATCATCAGGTCACAACTGAACACAAATCAGTAATCAGCCCTCAGAATCAGTGCCTCTTCACTTAAAACTGTAGCTGAAGTTTATTGTAGCACAAAACATTTAAGACAAGTGAAATAATCATTTTCAGTATAAGTTTTATTCATGTGTGTGTAAATCTTCAGCTTTATAGGGGTGTGAAGAATCTTCACTCACCTCAAAAGGGCTTTAACTTAGTTTTAGTGAAGGTGTAAGAACCCTGATGTATGTAGGTAACAGCAGTTCTACATATAAATCAGCTGAGGTTCTAGTGAAGTCACCTGGTTTAGACCAGCTCAGGTTCTAGAGAAGTCACCTGGTTTAGACCAGCTGAGGTTCTAGAGAAGTCACCTGGTTTAGACCAGCTGAGGTTCTAGAGAAGTCACCTGGTTTAGACCAGCTGAGGTTCTAGAGAAGTCACCTGGTTTAGACCAGCTGAGGTTCTAGAGAAGTCACCTGGTTTAGACCAGCTGAGGTTCTAGTGAAGTCATCTGGTTTAGACCAGCTGAGGTTCTAGTGAAGTCACCTGGTTTAGACCAGCTGAGGTTCTAGTGAAGTCATCTGGTTTAGACCAGCTCAGGTTCTAGTGAAGTCACCTGGTTTAGACCAGCTCAGGTTCTAGAGAAGTCACCTGGTTTAGACCAGCTCAGGTTCTAGTGAAGTCACCTGGTTTAGACCAGCTCAGGTTCTAGTGAAGTCACCTGGTTTAGACCAGCTCAGGTTCTAGTGATTAGATATCTAACAGCTCAACAGAAACGCAGCTCAGAACAACAAAACCTACAAACCATTGTCTAACTGGGATCTCCAGTCAACACATTTAAAGATCGTTCTGGGCTGTAGTCAGACTAGTTGATCTATGCGTTGCCAGTTTTTTGAGCTGCTGTAGGATTGTACCTAACGTTGTCACTAACCAGTGATTATTCTTTGTTTTCAGGTGACTATCAAGGTGCCGCAGAAGAATTCTTAGAGATGTTCTTTGAGTTCCTTCGTCCAGCTGTGATTTAGATTCTGTGATGACCTCTGGATCATTTGGTTGCTTTCTGATATATGAACTCAGAACATAAAACACCAAAACACAATGTCATCTTTATATTAAGTGAAAATATACCTTCTTATACAAATTGAATGAAAATAATAGTTTATAAGTTGCCAGTCTTTGTAAGCTTTAAGTTGAACCTTTGATGTTTCTGTCCTAAAGGGTATGGGAACTGCCTTTTTTCACAAAAGTATGCCATAAACTTTCTGCAGCTTAAAACTACAGTGGGTCTATATATGTAGCCTATGAGCTGATTTCTTTTCTCAAATTTTCATAATAAATGAATTGGGACTGAGTTTTTGTCTTTATGATTCTGTCCTGTTCATCACCTCCCTCTGGAGGATTACTGACTCACATTCTACTTTTAGAAACTCAAAGAGCCATAAATAAAGTGCTCTGATGGAGATATCTGGAACAAAAAGATCTCTAATAGAAGATGGAGCCTGATCTTCGAGAGAGAAAAGCAAAACTTCAAATTCAGTTGTGGACCTTAAAGGAACCAGTGAAGCGATGCTGAAACATGAATCTGATCTCTCCTCCTAACTTACCCTCAGCACCAGGACCTGTCTATTTAATCAGCTGGTTTCTTATTTACAAGATCATTTGACTAATTGTCATCTTATATTGAATCTAATTTTATTCTAACTGAATTACATTTATGGACTCTAGTCCTGAAGCTGGACCTGCTTTGAGGACTTGTGAACTGGAGCTTTAGAAAACTGAATTGAATTAAATCAGTTCCTGAGTAAACAAAAAAAAAAAAAATCACAAGTTTACATGTAAATCAAGTGACCTCTGACCCTGGTTTGAAAGCTTTTTCTCCTCTGGGCTGGATTTGAAGTCTGCTCTTGTTTCTCCCATGAGACCCAAACTGATCCGTCCATCAGGAACACCTGAGGAGCTCCTCCTCCTGTCCAGCAGGTCCAATCAGGCTGCAGCAGGTGAGGTGATCACCTGGACTCAGCTGGCACCAGAACCCAGCAGGTCTCTTCTGGTGTCGGATCATGGTTCTGTTCCTCTGCCTCCTCTGGACTTTGTTCCGCGGAACACTGGGAGGTCCGGTTCCGCGGTGGGACTCGAAGCCGACGGAGCTGCACCGTCTCCCGGTCTTCCTGCACGCGTCGCGGCCGCTGGTTCCTCCGGACCTGTTCCGACCCGTTCCCGGGAAAGAGCCTCTCCCCTCCGGTCTGAACGCTCTGCTGGTTCCGCCAGCTGAACCCGGACCGAAGGACCCGGATCGGAGCGCGCGCGCCGTGGAGGTTCGGTGCGGGGCAGATACCGTCTCCGTGCGCGTGGACCGGCTCCTACTGCGAGCCTGGACCGAACCAGACCGGTTTCGACTGGGATCCTGTGGAGCCAGGTCTGTCTCCTCCCGGTACCTGGACTTCAGCTTCAGCCTGAGGGACTGTGGAGCCGATGTGCAGGTCAGAACCAGGTCCAGAACCAGAACCAGGTCCAGAACCAGAACCAGACCTAGAACCAGAACCAGACCTAGAGCCAGGTCCAGACCTAGAGCCAGGTCCAGGTCCAGACCTAGAACCAGGTCCAGGTCCAGACCTAGAACCAGGTCCAGACCTAGAACCAGAACCAGGTCCAGACCTAGAACCAGGTCCAGACCTAGAACCAGAACCAGGTCCAGACCTAGAACCAGGTCCAGACCTAGAACCAGAACCAGACCTAGAACCAGAACCAGGTGACCCAGGTCTAGAACCAGGTCCAGAACAGAACTGAATGTAAATAGACACATTTTGATAGTTACTTCATAACTAATGCATACCTAAGGTATAATTAACATATAAGTAATGCATACCTATTTGCATATGCAAAACCAACATATAACTAACGTGTAACTACACTACAACCACTTCCTGCAGGGCATGCTGTGCAGGGCCTGATCCTCCCTGATGGTTCCTCCTGTGTGTCTCCTCTTTGAAATGGGGTTTCTGCTGCCTGAGACATTACCCTAGCATTTCATCACTGGGGGCATTCTTACTGATATTGCCCAGGATCTTAGCTGTTTCATCCTAGTGGTTCTGACACCCTTGGGCCTCATGTAGCGCTGCATTTAAAGGGCTGTCATCCTTTTTCCTGCATCTGGATATTGTCAGAATGATATTTAGCATTCTTTATTAATTATAACAAGTTTTTCCCCCCTCTCTCCTTTCTCTCTGCTGTCTGAACCAGATCAGTTAACTTAATTATTCGGCCCGATCAGCTCAGTTTGACATTAAGAACTCTACCTGCCTCTCAACACCATTCTACTACATTTTTCCAGTCCAAATGACATTCCTATATTACCTGGTGAGCTGGATTTCTGAGTTCAGTCTTGGCATACAGCTTGATGTCATCAAAGAGGCTGACCAGTATTTGTAGCCTCTCTGAGCTGATCTGACTCAGGAGGTTCAGTTCTATGAAGAACAGTAGTAGGGAGGGACAGAGCATCACCTTATGCTGCACTTGCTGATAACTTGTGTAGTCGGCTTTGAATTTGCCTCCAGAGTTTTTATCCACATTCCCATTGAGTATTTGATAAAGGCACTTAGTGGTTGATGTACATTTCCAAGGACTGTAGGATCCACAGGTTTGACATCGAGTCATTGACTTTCTTGTGGTCAATCCAGGCAGTGCATGGGTTTGTGTGTCTAGTCTTGTGGTCTTGGGCATGATGTCTAATTGGTTTTTTCCAATTGTGACTTTAGTGTCAAATCAGCCCAAAATACGGTGTAAGTTGCAGTGACGCAGGACCATGAAGTCTATCTGGGTCAGTCATGACTCCTAATATTATCAGTTATCGTTCCAGCTATTCCTGCAGTTCATCTAAATACAACTTTCTATTTTTAGTGATGTCAACAACCTTTTTTGGTCAAACACACATTTGTAACTGAAATGTACTTGATTGCACATTGTGTTTTTACAGAATTTCTGTGTTTCTCAGGTTGTTGGTGGAGAGCTGGTGTACACGTATTTACTGAGCTACACTCCACCTCCACAAGGTCACATCATCAGAGTCTTCCCGATTAATCTTCCCATCCACTGCCGTTACAACAGGTCATTATTTCAACTTTTAATTTCTAACAAAGTTCACAGCTCAAGAATTAAAGGAACACATTGAGAACATATCGCATCTCGATTGTAAAAAAAGTAAAAAAAAAAAAAAAAAAAAAAAAAAAA
>SSNR01000206.1:830140-884967 GCA_006937965.1 Callopanchax toddi
TAAAAAAAAAAAAAAAAAAAAAAAAAAAAAAAAAAAAAGTAATTTAAAATCCTGTTGCATCGCCATCCTGAATGTGTAATGTGTTATGAACTAAACGCCACATCGCCTTGCCTGAGAGTAAAGATCTAGTCCGCTGTTCTACGGCCCAAATAAATGGCGCATACCATCTCAGTCTCCTGAATGTGTTTACCAACTGTGCAACTCTTTAAAACCACACACCTTACACTTGGAGATGGTTTTTATTCATCTATTTCATTTTTATGTTTTTTAATCACTTACATTTTTTAGTTTCTAAATTAAAATTTTTTTTAGATGTTTAATATTTACTGGTATTATCGTTTTAGATGTTTCTTGACGACTGTTATTTATTTTGTACAGTAGCCTGATTAACACATTGTGTTTCTATGAGAAGACTCTGAATTTTGCCTGACATAATATTCCTGTTTTATTAATGAAAATAAAAACATCTCTCTGTTTCAGGTTTCATTACTCTTATAAAGTTGGCTTCAAACCACAAGTTCAACAAACAACTTTTCTGAAGGGAATTGAGAGCAAACTAACCTTTAGCCTCACTGTCTGTGACGGTACGTCTCTTTAAACATCATTAGTTAGGCTGGGTGTTGATGTCTGGTTTTTTACGTTTAAAATGCTGTACTGTTTATGTAGTTGACATTACTTGAGATATTGATCTTTTTACATCAAAGGTTTCTTTACTAGTACTTTTTAATGTTATCATTTTTTAAAATATTTTGAAGTTTTCAGATTTGTCTTGAAATTTGAACATAATGTGAATTAGTTGCCTGACTAAGTATTTCTGTGTTGTATTAACGCGGGTGTTCTGTGTGTCAGCTGACTGGAAGCCCCTCCCCGCAGGCCATACGTTCTCTTTAGGAGAACCTGTGTATTTTCTGGCTCAGGTCAGAAACCTGTTGGCTGGAGAGAGGCTCTATGTGGACTCCTGCTACGCAACCAGCTCAGAAGAACTAGGCAGCTTGCCCAGAGTGGACATCATTACTAACTTTGGGTGAGTGAGACCAGCTGCACAGATGTGTTGGATGTTTAGGAGCGATTTTCCACGTCTGAATGTTCTGACTGCAGCTGCATGACGGACAGCTGGAGGGAAGGAAGCGGCTCTCGCTTCCTGTCAGGAGGAAGCAGTGTGGTCAAGTTCTCTGTGGACGCTTTTTTGTTCAGCGGGGTTTCACAAGTAAGATCAAAACTAAAACATTATTATTGTGTGTTTTCAGGGCTAAAGGGGTTAGAACCACCAGAGGCTCTCGGATTGACCCTCTGCTGATTCAGCTCTTTACAGGGCAACCCACCATAACAAAACAAAGGAAAAAGAAATATTAATATTTAAAAATACAACCTTTTTAAACAAAACTTAATAAAATTTGAAATTTTACAAATAAAAAGGAAGAAACTGAAATTTTTAAGTGCAGCCATTTTAAAATTACTACATTACAAAATGTTTAATTCTAATAAGTTCTAATAATCTGAAACCATCACAAATACCGTGTAGAACTTTCTACCATAAACATCACTACCTCTAAAGATAAAACCAGTATAGTTTAAACCTACATTTATATAACTACTACCTTTTGAACCTTAATATTCTCTCTGAAACTGATGCCTCCTGCAGCAGCCTGTCCTAAACCAGAAGGCTGCTGCATGGGTAAAGAGAAAAAAGGAAAGCGGTTTCTCATGCACACTGGATAGAATGTCATGTGTTAATTGTGCAGTAAAATGTTAATGGCGTTAAAAAGATTTTGTTACTGCATCATGACAAGTGGCCCAATAGTGGAAAAGCTGCAACAAAAATTCTTAAAGCAGCTCAGCATCCAAACCAGAAGAACAAAATCGGTCATAAAGCAACGCCTTCAGTACGGAAACTAAACTAAAACCCCTTGAAACACGAGCTGCTGAAACAAGCTGCCGCCCTGTGGCGCTGAACAGAACTCTGGTCAGTCAAAATTTTTATCATCAAAATGATTTTGAAGGCAGATATTAAATGAAGTGATCTAGTAAAGAATGTTTTGTCATAAAGAGCAGCAGACATCGATTAGAGCAGTGATCGCCAACTCCTTTCCCCGTAAGCTGGTATCCAGCAGGTTTTAGGTGTTTCCCTGCTTCACATGACAGAATTACCTCCTCAAGTGTGTCGAGTTCTGAAGAAGTCTTTTAATCACCCAGGTATTAGAAGCAGGTGTGTTGAAGCAGGGAATCGCCTAAACCCTGCTGGATTCCAGCCCACATGGTGATCACTGGATTAGAGTCAGTCAGGACATTATGAATTCTAATGTTTGTGTACAGTGATGTTTATATGTATTGTATGACTGATTAAAGACACTACTATGCTATATACTTACATTTCTGGGAAAGGTTAAAGGTCATCATGAGGTCCGTTTTGTCTCTGTAGGTGCAATATCTTCACTGTTTGTTGTCGGTTGGTCTCAGCCCCTCCAGAACAGCAAAGTCCTGTACCTACAGCAAGGATGCTGGCAGGTGTGTGTGTGTGTGTGTGTGTGTGTGTGTGTGTGTGTGTGTGTGTTGTGTGTGTGTGTTGTGTGTGTGTGTTAATTTCCAAGAAAAACTGAAAACATTTTTTCGTAGGAATAATTCTGTGAAGTGTTATTTTCCTGGTCTCAGTGCCTTTTGAACATCTCGCCTGTGAATGACTGTTGTTGTGTTGAGTAGGTGGGAGGAGCTGATGACATCATCCTCTGTGTGTTCCTGCTGTGGTTCTGTGTGCGCTGACGTGGAGACCTGTAAGTTCTGGAAGCGTGATCTGACTGCACCAGACACTCTTCACCCCGTCATAAAACGGGTTTGGAGAAATGACGTTTGGGTCGTTCTGAAGTGGTTTCTATAAGTTATTTAGCTACAGTAAAAACCACACCCCCTGGTGACATCACTCAAAGTGGGTGGAGTCTTTAGAAACGGGAAGTGGTCTGCACGGTGCCAGTTGAATATTGAAAGTGTTTCTTAAGACAGTCCATACATTTTGGGATTAAATCCAGACCCGTGGTGTTGGTGAAGGTTCTCGGTCATGATGATCCTAATGGGTGCAAACACGGGCACCTGACTTCTTTAGTTCCTTGAAGATTGTTCACTTCTTATCTGAGGAGCTTTGTCACTTCTCAATTTGACAAAGCTTCTCAGATCTCATTAAGATTCCAGACACATGGGTTTATACTGGTTTTGTACTGATAAAATCTGATCTGTTTAACCGTCACATCTAACATCTGCTAATAGTTTAGCTTCTTCAAGTTTCAGCTGAGGCAGAGGCTTCCCAGGTCCACAGGTGTTTCCCACTGTAGCAGGTAAAGATGACCTGATCGGACCCACAGGGTCGTAACATACACTCTGCCTACTTTGAGTGATGTCATTAGTGGGTGTGATCCTTACTGTAAATAACTGAACGTCACTTCAGAATGACCCAAACGTCCCTGTAGTGGCTTCATACCCTGATAGATCTGCTCTGTTCATGATATTCTTCTATTAGCCGATTCTCTTTTCAGCTTTCCAGAACAGAGTCAGAAGTTCTGGCTGGTCTGTTGATCCAAAAGAGGACAAGAAACCTGAGATGGGATTGAGATCTTTCCGAGCCAAAGAGGGAGGAGAACCATTGAGTCAGGAGGAGAGTTGGGAAGCTGATGTGGAAGTCCATCATAAAGGCGTCCAGACGTTTCCTCAGGCGGTTAGAACTGACCATAAGGAGAGCGATGGAGAAGTGGAGTCTGTGGTGGTCGGTCATCAGGAGAAGGGAGGAGAGATGGACGTGGTCACGGAGAAGGAAGGCAGCAAACTAGAATCACACTTCGTCATGTCGGATGAAAGCAGACCACAGGGCAACGAATCGGGTCGAGCCTGGGACCAGGATGAGCTACTTCCTGTTTTATCTGACCACAGCAGGAGGACCAACACTTCTGTTTCTGTTTCCACTGCTGGAATTCCCATTTGTCCTGATGGTTCCTGTTCTGGTATCTCCGGAGCTAATGGTGGACCTGGTACTGGGTATGGTTCTGCTGGTACAGAACACTTTAGAACCTTTAATGTTAGCAGATCTGTCTCATCTGCATTTCTTCACCTGGTGTCAGAAGGTGGTCCTCCAGAGCCGGCTGAGGTAGAGACGGTCCCAGGACCAAAACGGGTCATGTGTGAGCGAGCCACTGGTTTAGGTAGTAACAATAGAGGTGATGACCTCCGAGTCAGAGGGTTGGAATCTGGGTCCAGAGACCCGATCTGTAACGATAATGGTGAGTCAGGTTTTGATTCTGGAGCTTTAAGTGAAGTTCTTCGTCAGAACCAATCTACTGGAGAAGCGGAACCAGCTGGTTCTCTTTCAGAAACGAAGCACGGACCCAGCAGGAGTCACGCCGCCTTTGTAACGGTCACGTCTCTGCGTGGCTCTGAGGGTGATCCTCAGATGGTCAAGCAGTGGGAAGAACTGGTACCAGAGTGGGTTCTGGAGCATCTGGCTGTCCTGGTGAAGCAGCCAGTCCACGGTGGTTCATGAGGTTTGAATATATGCTTCATCTGAGGTGATTCAATGTAAAAGCTCAAGCTGGTTTTAATGCTTTGACGTGGAGATACTCCGTCACTCTCATCCACACTTTAAAGTGTTTGATGCAAACCAGTTCCTTCACTATAAACTGTATTGGTGTCAGACAGCTCATGTGGACATCATTTAAAGTGAAAATCTGAACCAGGATCAGCCTTCAAAGGACTCTTGTTGGACCTGGAGTGTACCAGAGGAACTGGGTTTGGCTGCCTTTTGTTGAGTAAACTTTAAATCAGCCCATGATGATGATTATGTTTGTTTATATTGGTTTAAGTTATTAAAGTTATTTTGTGAAGCTTTTTCTCTAATTATTGCTTTCAGGTTGCTGTCTTGGCCAGGTCTCCCTTGTAAAAGAGATCATGGATCTCATTGGGAATAACCTGGTTAAATAAAAGGTTACTTCAGGGGAATATAAAATGACATGAACATTTTATATAAACCTAAACACTTAGCAGCTAAGGATACGATTACATTACAAGCTTTAAAAACTAACATTTTAAATTCTGTGCTCTAATGGACTGGGAGCAAGTGAAGGGATGTCATCACTGGAGTTATGTTCTCACTTTTCCTTGTTCCTGTTAAACACCAAGCTGCAGCATTTTGGACCATTTGCAGATGCTGTAAGGAAGACTGATCAATGCTTTTCCACAGTGAATTACAAGAATCTATACGTGATGTGATAAAAGCATAAATTACCCTCTCAAAATCTTTCAAACGTTGGCTAAAGGCGAAGCTGATGAAAATTTTGGCTAAAAGATGAAGCTGATAAAAACCTGATTTGACCACTGAACTGACCTGTTTATCCAATTTAAAAGAATTGTCAATGATCACCCCCAGATTCCTAAGAGAGCATCAAGTGAATGGAGTCAGTGGTCCAAAAGCGTCCGAGTAGGAGACCAAATCCTTTCATCCAAATAAAATAACTTTTGTTTTATAGAGTGTGTATGTGTGTGCATGAAAAATGGAAGTTGTTAAGCACTTTGAGTATCTTCAGATAAAAAGGCAGTATAGAATTGAATCCATCATTATATTTTAATGTCTTTAGTTATTCTTTCAAACAGATTGACTCCTTAATAGACAATCAAAACATCTTAAAACATTAAAAATGTAAAATTAACTTACAAAATAATATTGTAAATAAAAAAAGTGCTAAAAATAGTGTGTAATTATAACCTAAACTAAATTATTTCATATTTATTTTATCTCAGCAATCATAAATATTAATACTAAAATTAACAAATAATGTAGGAAATATAAAATTTGAGCATAGATTTGAGTGAATTTAATAAAATCCAGTTTCTATTAGTTGTTTCCGTGTCAAATGATTCTACTTTTCAGCAACCAATTAGAGAAGCGCTGGTTTTCAGCAGCCAATTAGAGAAGTGCTTGTGTTCAGCAGCCAATCAGAGAAGCGCTATTAGTAAGGTACAGCAGTGTCGCAGCCAAGTTACATTCAAAACAGACGAGGGATTTTTCAATAGGTGGTTTTCTGGTGGAGCTGTGAAAATGGAGCATTTCGAGTGAGTTTTATCGACATAACATTGATAAACTAATGCAAGCTACACATCGCCCAGTGTGTCCATAAAGCAACACACACTGGGAGAGGTTAAATAAAGGGCTAACTTCACCGAATGTGACTTTACAATTAGCGTTAGCCGCATTAGCAAACACTGAAAACACAGCTACACATTTTCCAAAATAAAACCACCAATTAGCAGTTGTGTTGGTCGTATTATACATGTACTACGAAGAGGAGAGATGAACAGTTTTTAGATGCACGTTCTGATCTGACAATGAAACGCCATTTGATTTGATCTGATTATTTATCAATGCAGAGAAAGCAAACGATTGATGATTATTGTATTTATATTGTAGTTTTAGTCTAAGGGATCATTTTAATTGCACCAATACAACGTATTTTCAAACTGAGTACGTTAAATTCCATTTACCTTCGTCATAGTTTGGTACGATAAAAAAGCCTAATGTTAACTTCCATCTAAACCAGCAGATTATGATACATCAAGACAGGATCTGTCAGATTGCTTACTTTATTCTGTGTTTTTGTCCAATCTGAACTGTAAATGGAGTCTCACAGGTCAGAGGTTAAACTGGAAGTTTGATCAACTTCAGAAAAAGTTTTTTTTCTCTCTCTCTCCCTGAGTTAGAAAATATGACACAAAATTGAGTTCATTTAATCTGATCTGGGATTGGTGTAGTAGACAGCAAAGTAAGACGGAACTGAATAACATCTCCTGAGATGCTGAGACCTAGTGTGGGAAAATAACTCTAGTGTTTGTGTCTCAGGGGAAAGGATGGTCCTCATGGGGTAAAATTGATCCCTAGCTCTGGCAGAAGTTGCCTAGGGCAAGATGCTGAACCCCAAGTTACCCCCTGGGTGCTGTCCAAACTGTCAGCCCACTGCTCCTCCTCAAAAAAGGGCAAATTGCAGAGAATTAATTTCCCTAAATTATTAATATTATTAAATACACAAATAACATGCTGTAGAGCATTTCAAAGTGCCTTTGATTATATGATAACAGCTTTTGTTCTATCCTGACTTCTGTGTTGTGCTTTGTAAACATATTTATTGTTCCTTTAGTCATGATTTATTGACCTTCAGTTTTAACTTGTGCTGCTCTTTTGTTTGACTTGGTCAACCTGAGTTGTTTAAAATAGGCTAAATAAATAACATTTGGCATTGACATCAAAGCAACAATTTATTTTGATTTGTCACCTTTAATAATTCAGTTTTTATTCCACATAAAGTCATTATGTAACCTTGTTTTGACATATTCTAATTTTGATGTGATTTGATTGTGTTGTTGTAGGTGTGTTTTCTGTCTTTGGCTGATGGAGCGAACATCTCGGTGATGTCTCACAGGCTGAACAAGGAAGATCGGGATGCTCTATTTGAGCAGTTCCTCAAAGAGGTAAAAATCAACGAATTGAACATTTCAGAGAAAAGATTGTCAGTAAATGTTTCAGTGATGCATCAAAAAGAAGAAAACTTAAAAAGAAGAAAAAGAGTAAGGAAAAGATGAAGAAGACGAGGAAAAAAGGAGAAAGAAAATTGTGTGTTTGGTGCAGACTAGAGCAGACATTGCCTGACAGGGAATTGTGGGTAAAATCTGGCAAAAGAAAATCACATAATGTCCTCAGCTTAAAACTGTCAGGTTCTGTGATGAAATGTGAGCCTGCCTACTGAACATGGTGTCATTTTTCCCTCAGACCCTTGATCAATCAAGGATTCTATTTTTCCTTTATTCACTTCAGCACTGTTGATTACATTTCCTAACTTTGAAAAAGGTTGTTTTATGCCTTTTTTGGATCTGAGAATATGCTTGACACAAGCATGTCAACATAAATACAGGTCTTTGGTTTAAGCTGTTGCTTCTGGCAGTCTGTTTCAGATGACTCTGTAGATTTAAGCACCTCTAAAGAACCTCTTCAAGCAACAAGCAGCCAAAAATCAAAAGAGAAAGCAAAAGCATTATGGTGGCAAGATGATGATGATGATGAACACAGCAGTGGAGCAACTGCTGGAGGTGAGAATGCGTGCATGCGTGCGTGTGTGTGTGTGTGTGCGCGCATAATCTAAAATGTTTCTATAACACAAATATTCAGTCATCTAGAATAATTCTGTGCTGCATCCAGACTTTCAGTTAGGTCCCTGACTTCCCATAAGGCAGATATTTACATTTTCTCTACGATTTTATTTACACCATCAGGAGCACGGAAGTCCTTCAGAAAGTCTTTGAGGAAGTCTCAACCAGTTTTCGCACTGGAAGAAGATCCAGGAGGCCCTCGATGGAGAAATGAAGGTCTGGATGCAACTTTCCTCACCAGAGTCAACTCAAAGGCAGAGGGTGAGTATGTCGGTAAAGAACATGGTGCAGAGATACTGTTATTACAGGAAAAGAAAGGGAGAATTTGTGGCCACATACGTATTTATCTCAGTAGTATCCGAGCAGTGATGGGCAATAACGCGTTAGAAGTAATGCCTCACCAGCTGCCTCTTCACCTGACCTCTAGACAAGACCTGACCAGACAAGAAATGCAACACCATCTATGAAATGCCCTGCTTGTCATGTAGTAGAACATACATAGGAGAAGCAGGAAGAACAGTCAACACAAGAAAAAAGAACACCAAAACAAAGAGACAACAGGACGGCTCACAAGAAGACAAGCAGAACAGAAAAACCTGAAATCAGCCATCTCAGATCACTGCAAATGAAATAATCCCATTATGGACTGGGGGGGGGTAAAAATGGTCACAAGTATGAATGTTTATAGTATTTGTTTTCTCTTTCATGTGAGTGCAGAATCAGTGAGGATGCCGGCTGGGAACATGACCAACGTGTGCTTAGACACTCAAGAGACGGAGGAGGAAGAGGAGGAGAAAGCCCGGTTCTTTGCACAGATAGAGACAGAAGCTTCATCAACTATAGATTACTCTAAGCTGAACAGAGAACTGGACTCAACCAGTTCTACCATGGACAATGACCTCAGGTGTGTAGATTTATGTCTGAGATGCTGCTATTTAGCATATTCCTAGCTTCAGAGTGGCTAATTGAATTCTGCATTTAAACATTACAGAGTGTGAAACTTTCTTTAAAAAAATGTAACTGAGCTAGAAGTGTGCCAGTACATAAGAACTGAAGTAATAAGACTTCATAAACATGTAAACTTGTGGATTTATTATAGTTTTATGAACAACCTCACCAAGTTGGAGAGGATCTAGTCTGCAGTATCACAGTTGGTAGCACTGTTGCAGGTTTGATACCTGGCTGTGGCTTTTCTGCGTGGAGGTTGCATGTTCTTGGTGTTACAGCCTCATGTAGGGCTATGCAAATTATCACATTTTTTTGTGTACTCACTCCCTGCTTGGACAAAGGGCTCGTCTTTGTTTTTATAGCATCACTGTCTGTAACTGTCTGGAACTCGCTCTTCACCAGCCTTAGCAAAACTTCATTGGATCGACGGCAAGTGGTCCAGAATAATAATAATAATAATAACTTTATTTATATAGCACCTTTCTCAGGCCAATGGCCACAAAGTGCTTTACAATAAAACAATTATAAAAACACAAAGGATAAAACTTGAAAAGAACATAATAAAACACAAAATAAAAACTTGAAAAGAACATGATAAAACGCAAAAATAAAAACATAAGAACATGATAAAACACAAAATAAAAACATGATAAAACACAAAATAAAAACATGATAAAACACAAAATAAAAACATGATAAAACAAAAACATCATGCAACCTAAAATCAGTTAAAAGCCAGCCTGAATAAATGAGTTTTCAACTGTTTCCTAAAAGAGTCAACAGAATCCAGGCTACGCAGAGGAGGAGGTAACGTGTTCCATAATCTTGGAGCTACTACTTTAAAAGATTTATCTCCCCTGGACTTAAAATGTGATCTAGGAACCTCCAACAGCCTCTGACTAGTAGACCTCAAACTACGAGGAGGACTGTAGGGTTTTAAAAGGTCTGAGATATAAACAGGGACCTGACCACGCATGGCTTTAAAAGTAAAAACTAAAAGTTTAAAATGAATTCTAAAATGCACTGGTAACCAGTGCAGGGATCTTAAAACTGGAGTAATGTGCTGACTCTTTCGTGTGTTGGTTAAAAGCCTTGCAGCAGCATTCTGAACTGACTGGAGGCGAGACAGATCTTTCTTGTTCAGACATGTAAAAAGGCTGTTACTGTAATCAAGGCGAGATGAAATAAAAGCATGAATAATCATCTCTAGTTCTGCTTTTGACACTAGAGTTCTGATCTTAGAGATATTTCTCAATTGAAAAAAGCAGTTACGGATTAATGTTCGTGAATGTCCCTCTAATGACATGGCAGAATCTAGAATGATACCAAGGTTTCTGACGTTTGGTTTGACAGAAGCAGCCAGAAAACCAAGGTGCTGCTTAATGTCACTCATTTGGTTCTCTGGAGCAAAAATTAATGATTGAGTCTTATCAGAGTTCAGCTGTAAATAGTTGTCACTGAGCCACTGTTTGAGAATGCTTGTGCCAAGCTTCTGACTAAATCTTCCAAATACACCCACATCACCCCGCTACTCTTCCAGCTTCACTGGTTGCCTGTAAATTTCAGAGTTCATTTCAAGGTCTTGATTCTGATTTTTAGGGTCCTAAATGGACACATCAGGGATCTTTTACATCCTTCCACCCCAGCAGGTCTCTGACATTCAGTGATCAGAGCCTAGTGGTTGTGCAGCGTACCAGGATAAAGACTAAAGGAGACAGAGCATCAGCTGCTGTGGCCTCCAGACTCTGGACCTCAGTCTCCATGAGATCAGTGACTCAGTCTCTGTTAAAAAGCAGCTTAAAACTAATCTCTTCAAACTGGTTTTTACATGAACTCCTGTAGATTAACTATTACTCTGTAGTCTCTTTACCTGCTTACATTTCTATTGTCAGTTCTCTCTGTTTTGCGACTTAAAGCTAAAAAATAAATAAATAAATAAACGTGAGAAAAAGTAACAAGTTCAAAGAAAACATGTTTTTAAGAAAGTAAAATAGATGCAATTAGGTTTTTTAAATATTTTTTTTTACTTTTTAAAAACATTATTTTTCCAGGAAAGTAGCAGTGGAGCAGAACAAAGAGGAGGAAAGTAAAGTCGGTGTCACAGAAACTGCTGCAGAGCTTCAAGGTAGGAGCAACAGAACAAGATCAAACTTTGCTCTGCTTCTCTAAACCTCTTTAACTGGTCTTTTCTTTTTTAGACTCTCCACACTACAGTGAAAACTCTAAAGAAGAGCAGGAAATAAAAGAGCTGCTAGAGGTTTGTTATGCTAACAATAGCTTGCTTGGAAAGTGCTAACAAACTTTTATATTGATATTTTTGTCCTTTTGAAGTGACAATCAAAACATTTTGCTTTGATAAACTAAGAAATGAACAAATGACCTGCAGTAGAATATTCCTAAAGGTACATTACAGTCATGATAACGTTGGTTTGCTTCCAAAGTAATAAATAAAAAATACAGACATTAGCTAAAAGCTAATTAATATTTGGCCTTGTTTTTTGCTTATACTACTAAATTTGTTTTTTAAGAAACATCAAACTGACCTTTTACTGTCTCATAGTTTATGTGTTTATGTTTGTATTTATTTTGCAGAAACCTAAAATGTCTCCAATTCTAGAGAGAGGTAAAGGTGATGTTTTACATTTTATTTGGATGACATCATTCGTATTGGTTTACTGACTGTTTCTCCCCCAGTTTCTCTTGATGATTCTCTAGAAGTCTTTGGTGGAGATGACAGAATGAAGGACACGGATGGGTCACTGGACAGAGGTAACGCAACACAACACAACACAACACAAGGGTCATCCAGCTGCAAAAAAGCAACAATTATTATTAATAATAATGAGGAATAGTACTAGAGTCCTAGAGTCTGAACACAGACCTGTTTTTTTGTTTTAAATCTGTATAGCACTTTGAGCTGCCCCTAGCATGAAGAGTGTTTTATAAATAATGGTTAATTATGGAAATGATGTGTAATAATTTAACTATGCTTGAAATTGTATACGTAAACAAAAAGAAATCCAAGGAGAAATCTGAAAGTGACATGTTGTCTTTGACTTTTCTTGTGAATCTATTTAGATTTTTGTGATTCTTTGGTTTGGGGTTCCATACCCTTTTTTTTACTTCCCCATTTTTAGGCTAATTCTGAATTATACGTCACTTCAAAAGCAGAGAACTCCTTTTTGTTTTCTTTTTAGGCCAGTTGTGTGCACAGAGTGGAGGTTCAGAGATGGAGGCTCTTCAAGAAGCTTACAGACAGATTCATGCTACAAAGGACTCAAATGATCAGCATTATTTATCCTTGAAAGAACAAGACAGGATCATCAGACCCATTTCTCCATCTTCTCCTCCTAAAGACGCCCAACATTCTCTTCAGCTGGCTTCTACCAGAGAGTCAGGTCAGAAGTCCCTGGGTCAGGCTGGGTTCAGCTGAAGTGCTGCTACACTCCCCTTTTATGTGCATGATTCTTATCCGTCAGCTTAACTTTGCAGTGTGTGTGTGTGTGTGTGTGTGTGTGTGTGTGTGTGTGTGTGTGTTTTAGACCTACCCACTGCAGAGGAGCTGTTGGTTCCGATCCGACCAGTAGAGGACCAGACTCGAGGCTTCAGCCTCCATCCTGTCAGGTGAGGACTACAGACCAATAGGATGACTGATTCTACATCGTGTCAATCACTTGTTTACTTTGAGTTCAAGATTTCTACCTGTCGATCCTTAATTCATTTTGCTTTAACTTTTTTTACTTCAATGATCAGCTCATGTTTCATAAAACATGAAAATAGGATGAAATGTGTTTAAATCCACAGATGAAAACACTGTAAAAATGTGTCAAAATACAGAAATGACAAATATCTATTCAACTATTTTAGTTGAATTTAATTTTTGGCTTAAGTAGATAACCAGGGTGATCTCCTACAGTTAGTTTTTATAACTAAGCATTTGGCAGAACATGAATGAAGTTTTAAAAGCTGCTATATAATGTTTTATTTGTTAGCTAGATGCTAACATCATGTTTATATTATTTGATCTCATTCTTCTTCCTGTAAAAGATCTTTCAATAAATAAAGATCTGATTGCAGGGCTGAAGAACTCAACAAGGTGACTATATCTCAGTCCATGACTCCTGAGTCAGAGCTGCACTGGCTAGGAAAGACTGGCCCTGCTACAGGATTCAAGGGAGTCAGAGATCTGAAGAGCAGTCTGTCCAGGTCTCCAGACCCACCCGACTACGACCTGACCTGGAGTGTCAGGATGAAGGTGGACAACCTGATGCAGGAGCAGAATAATTCATCTCAGACTGGCAAAGCTAAGAAACAACAGGTGAGGCTGGCCATATGTAATCCTAGTTTAGACAAGACGGATAATGAAATCTATTATTATAGTGGGGAAAATAAGTATTTGATACACAGCCAGTAATTCAAGTTTTCCAAATTAAAAAGAGTGGAGACATCTGTAATTTTTGTTGTAGGAGCACCAACTGTGAGAGACAGAACCTAAATTAAAATTCCATTAAATCACATTGTATGATAGACCTTCTTTTCTTGACATTTTAAATACTTTATTCCTGATTCTGATTCCCTGATCTTCCGCTTATCTGTATCCGGGTTGTGGGGGCAGCATCCCAACTAGGGAATCCCAGACTGTCCTCTCCCCGGCCACCTCCACCAGCTCCTCCAGCTGGACCCTAAGGTGTTCCAGGTCCAGCAGGACATGCCCAAAATACCTCCCCAGGAAGTTGTCCAAGAGGAGTCCTGACCAGACGCCTGAACCACCTCAGCTGGCTCCTCTCGATATAGAGGAGCTCCCAGATGTCTGAACTCCTCACCCTATCTCTAAGGCTGAGCCGTGTTCTTTCGGTCATTTTCCCTGAGTAATTCCATATTCTTACACATAGCTTAATATCTGGACATGGATGGCTTCATTTCTTTTCATATGAGGATTAGATGAGTTGTTTCTGACATCTGGTGAGATATTCATGTCAATAGCACCTTTAGAAATGGATTTACTTATAGAATATGTGATGCGTTTAATACTTATTTGTTTTTATACGATGATAAATGATGTATTTTTACATCTACATGTCTCCAGGCTTCCTATGGTTCCTCGGCTTCTCATCTCTCTGCATCTTCAGAAAAAAAGTCCACAGGAGGCAGGACAGTAGACGGAAGAGCTGCAGTGAATTTCAAATCATCAAGGATGAGTAAAGCTGCTACTGCGCCCAAAACCCACCCCCCTAAAACCAAATCCACTAAGAACCAAGAAAAAGATGACAGAGACTCTGCAGGTTTGTCTAGTCACACAAACATGAAGTCATCGCCTAGCTCAGGGTTCTGTCTGTAAACACAATACTGAACCCCTATGTGCTGTCATTAATCTGATTTAATGTTACAACAACTACTAATGTTTCATGAGCGTGATTTTATAGTATGCCTGATTTTTTGAGTCGATACACTACCTGGTCATATTCTGGAGGTGTGAAATAATTGTGCCAGGTTTTGGGAGTGTTCACAGGGAGTGTTAAATATTTTTTGTGTGTGGCTTGCAGAATCAGAGCTGAAGGTGAACAGTGAGCTGCTGACATCTGTTCAGTCCTTAGTGGCTGTTCTTCAGCAGCAGAAAGATTCCAGCGGTCACCAAGATGCTGCAGAGGCTGTCCCGGGTTCTGTAGAAACCAGACTGTCTCAACCCAGCCCTCATTGGACAGTAAGAAAAAACCTTTACTATAACCTGCTTCTGTAAGTCTAAGTTTGCATTTACAGTAAAGTCTGTGTAAGCGATATGTAGATGATGTCGAGATAGAGATTAATCTGAGCTGCTCTGTGTAATTTTTACAGTCATGTGACTGGGTATTGAAACATTTCTCCAGTGATTTGATTAGGCAGTAGTCTTCAGAAACCTTGAGACTCTGTTGTGGTTTTCTGTACCTTCCAGGTAAATGAGGACAGATCTGTGGTGGAAGAGCTGAGAGTCCAACTGGCACAAAAAGAGAGGGAACTGCAGACGATGAAGGACTGCACAGAGGAGATCAGTTCACTGAAACAACAAAACTACCTGCTGCAGAGCAAGGTGCATGCTAGAAAGTTACTGGAGAAACTTTAAGATGGCTGCCATGTGCTGCGTAACATTTCAACACTGATAAACAAACGGTGTCATGCTAAATTGTAGAGGTTTATTAAAGCTGGTAAACAAGCTAGGTTTAGCTAGCTATATTACAGAAACGCGTCTCAGAGCACTCACCCCTCCTGTCAGGTAAAATCCGTAGGCCAGCCTTTCCGCGGACATGGGACCATGCATTGCCACGGTAACTGTACAAAACAGAACTCCAGTCGTAGAAACGTTCCCCCAGGTTTTTCCTCTTTTCACCTCCAAACGTTTTTAGTTTTCTCCTAGCTGAAAAGGTGGGTTTTTTGGGACTCTGGTATTTTTTCCTAAAATGGAAGCGCTAACAGCTGCCTAATCCTGTCCTACTCTTGCTTCCGGGATGTTCTACTGCAAAATGTGCCCGGGCGGATTAATGGCGGATCCAAGCAGTGCTGAAGTGCGGCAGACAGACAGACGGCTGAAGTTTTTAGAGAACTACTTTATTGATTTCTTTCTGTTTTTTTTTTTTTTTATCTCCACAATATATTTATGGCTATACTATGTTGGAACGTTGTTGAGACATAAAAAAAACGTTAAAAGCTACATTGTTTAACCAAGCTGCGAATGCAGCTTTAACAGGCAATGCAGAGTTCTAACTAGGGATGCATGATAATATCGGTTACAGATAATTATCGGCCGATAATGGACAATTATGACATCATACAGATAATTCCGATAATTAAAAATTCAGAGATGAAATGGACTGATAATAGAAAGCTCAAACTGCTCACTCGCACTGTGGTTTTCCCCTCTCTTCACATCTCCTCTCCCCCGCCCTTCCTGCAAGCACAAGAGGAGCGGGGGAGAGGAGGGCGAGGGCTTCATTCAGGACCGAGTCATTTCCGGGTTCAGCCTCAGAGTCCAGCAGCAGCTCGCAGTTCCAGACCAACGTATCGGAAGCACAGCAGGGACAGACAGGGTCCAGATAATCGTACAGTGAGAACATGATTTGTGAACTGTGAGTGATTAAACCCTACAATGTAATCGTAGTTTGAGCAGGAGTTGCACAGTTTATGCCCAGCTTACAGACTGAAGTGTGCACGTGCGTGTTGAGGTGTTTTGGGAGGAGCCGTTGTACGTTGGTTTAAAAAAACTGCTCTCTTGCTGAAATAATCCCCAGAGCGGCTTTAACCGTGTTGCTGAAACAACATAAAAAAATGATACAGGTTTGTATTTTAACCATTTCAGGAATGTTTTTTTTAATAACCCTTT
This sequence comes from Callopanchax toddi, assembly GCA_006937965.1. Classification (NCBI taxonomy): domain Eukaryota; kingdom Metazoa; phylum Chordata; class Actinopteri; order Cyprinodontiformes; family Nothobranchiidae; genus Callopanchax; species Callopanchax toddi. The sequence continues at coordinate 846,609 of SSNR01000206.1, forward strand.
TAAAGGCACACTAGGCAGTTTTGGCTTGAATTTAGCGCCCCCTAGTGTCTGTTTTAAATCACTGTTGTAAATACAAACTGTTCCTCCTCCCCTCACTGTGTTTTTAATCATCAGATAAAGGTTTTCTTTGTTTCTTTGGAGGCTCCACCATGATGAACACGATGCAATAGATCTCTTAGCTCATCTATATGATGTCTGTGTCTTCAGCTCGTCTGTCCTCAGCAGGTTCTGAGGTGGAAACACTGATTGCTGTAAAGCGTTACTGCTTCTTGAGAGATACGTGACTTTGTGAGACTTCAGGGCACCAGATCAGAGACTCTGTAGCTGCAACTGCAGTATTCTGGACACAAGCAGCAGATGAGGCAGAGTGACTTTTCATTAAACCTGTAAAGGATCATATTAGCACATACTGACTCAAGAAAAAGATTTAAAAATATGAAAAAGTTACATAGTGTGCCTTTACTTCACAGTGTAAATATTAACGTGTTCTTGGTCACATTATAGACTTCTGTATATAAAACGTTCTTCTAATATGCATTCATTGTAGCAGAAATAAATATTTTTAAAGTTTTCATGGATTCATGATAGACACTAAAATGTCCTTTTTATAGTTTTTTTTTTTTTTTTACAAGGTGATGCTAGTTTTTCCATATATGATAGACAGAGGAAGGTCTACCAGGGGCAACTGGTTATTTCCTGGATGAAAATATAATGGTGTCTGTCAGATCAGTTCAATAAAATGACTGAAGATAATAATGATATCCATAAGAAGTTGAAGTATTTAATGATGTGGCTGTCTTTACAGTAATGGAGTAAGCAAAGTGTGCAACTCAAATCCTAGAGTCATAGGAGGGTTCATTCTCCTAGTCTTAAGACTTTTCACCTTCCAACACACAATGTTCTGCTACCATCTAACAATAAAGTTTTGCTTGTTTTTCTCCTCCATAGTTGCGAAGTGCAGAGGAGGCCAATCAGAAGAGGAGACGTGTGGAAGCCGTAGATCCTGTTACTGAGGAGAAACTCCAGCAAATTGATAAAGAAATGACAGAGCAGGAGACACTCATCAAAGGTTACCAGCAGGTTTGTGTCGGTATCGTTTTTGTAACGCTGTTCAGGCTCAGGAACTCTAAAACACATTCATTTTTATTTATTTCAGGGCTTTTTCTCACCTGTAGTTTGGTTCCTTTGGTCCGAATCGGGTCATCCCCCATCATTAAAGATGAAGGCACTGAATGCATCTTTGATTTGACTCGTTTTTCTAAAGACAACTCATCTAAACACTGGGTGGTAATGACGGTGAACTGAATGTGTTTTACAGGAGAACGAGAAGCTGTACGTGGAAATGAAGTCCCTGCAGGCCAAGAGTAAAGTGAATGAGGAGGCCATGTTCCATGAAAACCAGAGGCTGCTGAGTCAGCTGGTTTTTACACAGTGAGTTTCTTACAGCACTACTGTTTGCATGGGTTATAAATGCCTAGTTATAATCAGTGTTTCCAACAGTAGTGCATTTCCTATCCTATCCTTACCAGGGAGCAGCTGAGAAAGGCCACCAGACCTTTGGGCAGCGTGTGCTTAATGAATCACACTCAACACATCTCAGACCTGTCAACTCAAATCGGTCAACTCCAGGTTTGTAACACGGTCCCTGAAAGGCTGGTGGGGTTGACGCGCCTCACGTCAGATGTGTGTGTGTGTGTGTGCAGAAGAACCAGGCCACGCTGTCTGAGGACAACCAGAGGCTGGAGCAGGAAAAGCGGTCTCTGATGGCGGACCTGCAGCTGATGAAGAAGGAGAGGGATGTGGTTAAAGCTCAGGCCAGCTCCTCCTCAGGTTAGGGCATTTTCCCACCTGTAGTCTGGGTCAGACCGGGTCATAATTTGTTAGTTTATAGTTTTTCCTGTCGTTCAGTATCTTTTCACAGAGAAAAGAGTTATCCCTAGGCCTAACTCTAACCTAACAATTGATGAGTTTCTAGGGTCCTAGATAGTGAATGAAAAGAATCAGTTCACTATAGTGAACGAGTGGACATGTCGAACACAGCTTCTGTGAATTATTCAACATTTCACCCTAGGTAGTTTTCCCACCTCAGGTCTGAATCAGGTCATGAGTTTGTTCATTTCTAGTTTTTCCCTGTCATTCAGTTCCTTTTAACAGAGAAAACTGCAAACAAAACTAAATGCACCACTACAAACCAAGCATTCAGTCTGCTGATTGGTCAGATTGCCTGCAGTGGGGGCGGGGCTACTCTCTGAGCTGTTTATTTGAATTCTTAATTGTTTTTCTGAGTTGGAGCTGGTGAATCTAGTCATCTGCTCAGATATCAGTCAGCTAACAGACCTTGTTGATCGTCCGCGTGAGTCCTCGCTTTATTTACCGCTAGCTAGGAGCTACTCTGTAGCTACTGTGTGCGCTCTCACATCTCAGGATCGTGTTTACACTATACATGTCTGAGACCACCACCACGTCTCAGTACGGTTCTTTAGTTCTGTCCAGAACGATTACTCTGTTCACACTAAGCAATGACCATCATTAATTTGATCAGCACTCAGAATAGGTTCCTTTGGATATGCCAGGGAATTACAAACATTAAAAATTATACATAAAGGCAAATTTTACTTTATACAAATCAATTTTATTATTCTAAATTTTAACTAGTGATTAAAATAAAATGAAACACACAGAACATTTATCAAAATTTGACCAGAACGATGACCTTTGACCTTTTTCTATTGACCTTTCATCCACTACAACTGGAGGCTGTTTGTGGAACTTTTAGTTTTTTTTAAACTTCTGTTACACTACCTGTATTCTCATGAGAGCTCAACACAGCTTGATTTGTTTCAGGGGATGAGACTCTGCGTGTTCTGGAGGAGAAGCACAGACAGGAAGTGGCGGTCCTGAAGAAAAAGCTGCAGAGTTTTGCTGAGAAGCAGGCGCTGCTGGACAGAGATGCTGTCAGGCTGAAGACTGCTACAGATGAGATCCTCCAACTCAAAGAACAAGTGAGGTTCTGCTCAGGTTCACTCTTTATTCACTGGTTATTAGTCCTCATCAAACTGGCCAAACAACTGGGTTCTTACTGGTGCTTGAATGCCTTGACAATGCTGGAAGTTTAATGTGTTCATCTTTATTTTTTAAAACTTTTATTGTAGAATACTACAGGGAGCATTTTGCTAGTTGAATGTGTTTGCTGTGATTAAAACTCTCGTTCCTGAGTTACTAAAAACTTGCTTCAACATGATCAATTTGCATTTCCACTTAACAAGAAGAAATTCAGCTCCAAGACTAAAATAACAGTTCTTACTGAAACAAAACAGCAACAGCATGACAAAACAGCAAACAATCGATGGTTTGCATATTTAAAAAATGGACTAGAAAATTCACAACTCAATGCAAACAAACGATATATAAAAACTCAGGCTCCACAGATTACAGCAGTATCAGTTTAATCCTCTATGTGCAAAACTCAGCTGGAAATAAGCCAGAGCAAACTTCAAGTAGCCAGAACTAGAAATCATGTCCTATGATTTTTAATTGTGTTTGAGCTCCAACATTCACCAGAATCAGGTGATGTATTGTCTCAGGTCACACTGTAATGTGACCCAACTGTTAGCTGTTGACTAGTTTTTATCCACCAGCAGACTGTGGAGCACTGGACACATCGAATGGCTTAAACCTTTGTTATTTGTCTTGTCATTAATAATGACATCAATCAACCTTTTTTTTTTTTACCTCTACTTAATTCTATTGGTTCTGAAGTTTCAACATAGATGTAGTCATGCAGATTGACCAGTGGGTTCCTGAGCTAACGCCACTGGCAGCTCCTCCCACTGTTAACAGTCAGCTCTGCTCCTCTCCTCATTGGGTCCTTTCTAATGGGTTTAAAGTGTTTAATGATCATCAGAATAACACTGGAACAATCGGAATATATGGAGATGAAAATGTATGGATTTTCATTCACCAGTGCCTCTGTAAAACACCCATCATTTATAGTTTTAGAATCAGCTTTGCTCCAGATGTTTTTCTAGAGGTTTGAGGTTCAAATTCATCAAAGAAATGTTAACTTTACAGTTTACAATTATCTGAGACAACATTTACATGTTTACTCCTAACCTAAAAACATTTTTACAGCTGTGGAGTAATCTGAGTGTTGATACCAAAACAATATAAATAAAGCTGCTGAGATGTTTTATTTGGGCGTTTAGTTTTCAGGCAGATGTCTCACAAAGCAGCCTAGGGTTTAAGAGTTAAGCATTGTTTTGTGGGAATGCTTTTAGTTCAGGAACCAAAGGCTCAGAAATCTGATGCGCTGGGTGTCTGGTCTGGTTATTTACAGAGTCCTGTGGTTGTTTTCCATTTAGGTAGAAAAACTGAAGCAGGAAGTTGTAAAAAGAAGCAGCATTCAACAGAAGGCGGCCCGGGACACAAAGAGGATTCAGGATCTGGAACGACAGGTTTCCCCCACTGCAACAACCACATGACTCAGACTCCTTAACTCCCTTTGCTTATGTGCACACCTGTTCCCACCAGGTGAAGCAGCTGGAAGAGATTTTGAGGAGCAAAAACCCAAACTCACTGCCTGCCCTGATTTACGCTGCAGCCACGGCTGCTGGTAACGAGAACGTTGACTCTCCTGAGACGTCCTCGTCCAGCAGGATTAACTCTCTGCTGGAACGCAGGATTCAGCGTCTGGAGGCTAACCTAGAGAGTCATGATGAAGAGGCCAAACGCAGCCTGCAGGCCATGGAGCAACAGTTTCACCGTCTCAAGGTACTGCTTAGCACTACTGATGCTTTATTACAGTCATTCTCAAACTGTGGTACGTGAGTTTCCTCTAGTGGTACGCAGGAGAAACGACCATTTAAAGTGAAGTAGACTAAATACCAGTTCTGAGATGGAAGCTAATAAGCTAAGCTGGCTAAAAGATGGCTTCCAGTTCATTGCAATCCTAAATCCAAATGGAGATGATTAAATGGAGGTCAGGGTTCTTATGAGTGCTTGAAATGCTTCAATTAAAACTTGATATTTTCAAGGTTTTGAAAGTGCTTGAACTTTTAGAGATGCACCAAAAAGTCAGCTGGTGATCAGAACTGAGTTTGATTTTGGTGAAGGTGAAATTACTTTTGGGTGGAGTATCCCTTTAAACCAACATGTGAGCTATGTTAATTACAGTTTTAAGAAAACAAAAAGCAACTTTCTGTTACTAAGCTGTCTCCTTATTGAAGCTGCGCTACGAGAACCGGATCCACGAGTTGGAGCTGCAGCTGGACCAAAGGCAGCAGGTTGAAGCAGCACCTGGACCAGACCTGTGGAGGTCTAAGTGTCAGACTCTGGAGGATGAGCTGCAGCATGTCAAGGATAACCAACAGGAGAAAGAGAAATATCTCCAAGACCAGATCAAGTCTCTCCAGAAGCAGGTCAGAAACAAGGTTTGTACAGATGTGAGCTGCAGAGAGCAGCAGGACAGATATGTTGGGCTATTTGAGGGACGAGGAGTGAAATCTTCATCCTTATAAACTGAGCGTCCTCCTGTGCAGTCCCGTCCCAGTCCAGGCCGACACCAGCGTCAAGCTGAGGCTGCCTTTGGTGCCAGGATAGAGCGACTGAACCAGGAGCTTGCTGCCAAGACGAAAAGCATTCAGGAACTCAGCCGCACTCTGGAGAGAATCCAGAAAGAGAGGAGAAACATTCTGTCTGCACCAAAGCCGCCACCATCAGTCTATTCTACAGACAGCAGCCAGCAGCCACGACAGACAGACGCAGGAGAAACGTTTCCGCCTGCTCAGCATGAGAAGACCTACCAGCCCACAGCCTTCACAGGTCAGAGTTTACTACCAGATTTATTTCTCCTCAACATGCCACAGACGGTCACTCTGTAGAGATGTGGAGAATCTGGAGGTCAACACTAAACACTGTGTTCTCTGTAAGTGTGTCACCATCATGAATCAGTGTCTCAGATACTGCTGGAGAGATCAGTTTGATTTCTAATCAAGACTAAATTTACAGATGTTAAAGATACAAGCCGGGTTATATAAAATGATGTTTGTGTCATATGAGAACCTTTGATTGGATTATGTATGGATTCAGTATGAAATGATGCAGCAGCAGGATGTACTGCAGCAAAGTCATTCACACCTTGTTTGGTTCAAACTAACTAAACGAATGGTCTCATGTTAGACTGGAGACGTTTACTAACAGCTAATAGAGTTCCAATGCAGTTCTGTCGCTCTGACAGGGAGTCACATCACCGAGGTGCTGCAGGAGAACGAAGCTCTGAAGCAGCAGGTGGAGCTGCTCCAGCTGGAAACCAAGCAGAAGGAGGATGAGCTGAGGGCTGAGGCTGTGCTAGTTAGAGAGGAGCTGTGTAGGTACGTGTCTCTGTTAAAAACGTTTGTTTGCTGCATGAATGTGTTCAAACAGAGCTGTTGCTGTCAGGCTGAAGGAGCACCATGCAGAGCAGCTGTCATCAGTAAAAGTGGAGCACCTGAGGGAGCTGGACCGTGTGCGCGCCTCCTATGCCCTGGAGCACTCCTCCTACAAGACCACAGAGCTGACCAATAAGCTCCACTCTCAGGAGGTAGCAGCACTCCGACCAACAGCTGGAACCCAACAGAACCTGGAGGCTTTAACTGTCCCGTCTCCCTACAGGTGGCTATGAAACATTTACAAGAACAGCTGAAAGAACTACAGCGATGTAAAGAGGCACTGGCTGAATCCCAGAGGAGGGAGGGAGCTCAGCAGAAGCAGGTGGGCTCCTTTACTCCAGAAGGTTCAAATCACTTTGTCAAACAGAGAAAACGAGTTACACTTTACCTAATGTGGGAGTTTAAAAGAAGTGATCAAGATTTTATAAACGTTACATTAAAACACCATGTTAGTAGCTAAGGATAAGATGGTAAACATGATGGTTTTTAACCCTTTAAAGCCTGAAATATGAAATAATAATCATAATTTAAATGTGGAGTTTTTCAAACTTAATATTTTATTGGCTAATATAAATACAGCAAATGTATAATAATCTGTTTTATTTTGTTATATAATTATATAAAAAAATAACAACCTAAAGAAATAAAACTGGTTCTTTCCACCTGTAGTTCCTCCACCAGAGGGAAGCAGACATGTGTAGGATTGAATGTGACAGGCTTTTAATAAAAACCCTAATACTAATCATAATACTTATACTAATAGTAATACTCCATCTGGTGGCTTTGACCACCAGACGTTTGGTGTGAATGAGCAGTGGTGGTCTACAAGGAGTTAAACACTCTTAGCAGCTAACGATCAAGTTAAAACATGTGGGTCAGGAACAGAACAGGTCAAAAGGTCAAATGTGAAAGGTACATTCCTAGTAACCATGGCAACCAGACATATGATGTTGCAATAGACCCAGGAAGCTGTTTAAGACTGGCGCTTCCCTAGTTCTGTGGTGAATTGTGAACCTACACGCACACACTAACTCCTGGGAAAATGAATGTGGCCCTCAGAGGTTTTTAGTTGATGACCCCTGTTCCACAACATGAAGGTTTTTATCATGCTTAACTGAATCCAACCCTCATGTTATTGCTGATTGCAGTAGATGGACTTAATGTTGAGTCGTTGTTTGTGTGCAGCTAACCAGGCTGCTGCAGGATCTGCAGGATGCCAGAGAAGCTCAGGGCTCTGAGGTGAAACTCCTGAGTATGCTGGAGAGGAAGATCACCACCATGGAGCTCCGACAGCAGCACAGAGAGGAGGAACTGCAGCAGGTAGGCATCGGGGTTGTCCTCCATGTTGGCGTGAAGCTGATGGTAGAATGCTTCCTGTGTTTGAGGTCCTGACCTCGTTTTGCTCCGAGACTCGTGACCAGGACAGATCCTCACTCAGGTCTGTACAGAGCCTCAGAGTGGACCTCAACAAAGTCAGTGTCGTTGAATGCATTTTCAACACTGGAAAAATGTAGAACTTTTAAAGTACACCTGGGTCAGTTTGAAGTGGTGATCTCAGTTATGTATTAGCAAGAATAACCACAAAGAAAAATGACAACCTGAAATCAGCAGCTTCTGTTCATGTAGATAGTTCATGAGGGACTTTGCATTGACCTTTTATGGCAGAATGTGGTTATGTAGGAGATGTGATATGATCCAAAGTCAGCTGAGCATTTTCTAGGAAAAAGAGTGATTTATAAAGCAGAAGGGTCTGTGTGTGTTTTATAGGTCCAAACATTACTTTGCATAAATACAAGTTTTGGCTGAGCCAAAGTAGACTTTTGGTAAAGATTCTATGCAAAGTTGTATAAATGAGGCCCCTGGACTACAGTATAATCTAGCATGAGACGGTTTGTTTCAACCGAACGTCAGAATTACTTTGCTACTGTACGTGATGGTGAAGCAGCATAAACCCCTTAAACCAAACAAACGGTCTCATGCTGAACTGTAGAGGTCTACTAACTGGTAATATAGAGTTCTAATGGGACTTTCTAGAGCAACAGTTGCTTTAAATACCTGAAAATTAGCTAATTTGCCACTAATCTGCAGCAGTGTCTCTCCTGATCTGACTAGCCCGGTCAGAAGACTAGTTCCTGTTTCTATAGCCCACTTTGTCGTCCCTGGTGGATGCGGTCCTTACTGTAGGTAACTGATAGAAGCCACTTCAGAACGACCCTTTGATCTGTTTCTACATAGCTTCATGTCTTTATTCTGTTTATAATCTCAACAGAAATGACCAAACTATTGCTCCAAGAGGAAATGTCTTCTTACCACAACCATATTCGTGTTGTTTTGACAGGATGAGTCCACATTTAATCAGAACAGACTTGTCTGAGTGCGGGGGTCTGTGTCTCTGCAGGTCATTCAGGGGGTGTGGCACATGTCAACAGCTGATCTCCAGTCAGAGGTGGATCGCTGGAGGCATCTGGCACAGAGCAGGAGCAGAGAGCTGGATGCGTTCCGTACAGAGTTGGACTCTATTCTGGATATTTTGAGACATCTTCAGACACAGGGAGTGTCCTCCTCACCCCAGAACCTGTGATTCAGAAGACTTGATGCTAAGACCTCGTCCTGCTCCTCAGTCCTGATTAAATGTCTCTGAGAACGTAGAACCCAGCTGAGACATTGTTCTTTGTAGAATATTTCAGAGCTACTTTCTACTTTTAATTTTATTTAAAAAATCCCATCCTCAGTTGTAAATAGTATTTATTATTAACCTCATGATTGAGCATTTTAAGTTCTGTGTGTTTGGATTGGGACTCTTTTTACTTATTAAATATATATATTCTTACCTTAACATCTCATCACAGGTTTTATGTTACCTCCCTAACGGCCTAGCTGAGCCAGAACCTAACAAAAATGAAGTCTGAGCTTAAAAGATGATTAAAATCATGACATGTGGCCTCAGCAGCACACAAACATTTCAGGTCCTCTTCCTCCTCATGCTGGTCTAACGTGACCAAACGATCTCACGCTACATTGTACAGGTTCACTAACCGCTAATATAGTGTTCTAATGCATTGTGGGACTTTTAGACAGAGTTGTTTTAAATAGCCCAAAGTTCTGAGGAATACCTGGTGCTGTAGATAAATAACTGATAGAACAACACTTCAGAATCATCACTTTATAGAAAATACTTAGGATACAAAGCTTTTTAATATTGGCTCTTTCTGTACATTTATTTCAAACATCCATTAATTTAGTAGAGTTTTATCATTCATCATTTGAACTACTAAAATCTCATTGCCCTAAACAACTGGCATTCAGCATCACAGAGTCATAAATAGTGCATAGAAATATGTCCTGTAGATCTCCCACAAACAGAACTGCAGTCTTTTGAATTCATCAGCCCTGGAAGGCATGGAGCTCCTCTTCACTGAATCCCAGCTGCTTCAACAATCTGGAAAAACAAGATGAGATCCAGGTGAAAATCACAGCTCTAACAGTTTTGATGCTACAAAAACAGCTTCCACAGGACAGGAACCCGAGAACTGTTCTCCCCTCTCACAGGTAGGATTATTAACATCAATATGAAGTTTAGAGGGAAGACACTAAATATAACAATTTACTTTTATATTACATTTACTGTACAATTATATAATAATGCAACAGTAATAAACAAATCTAATTTGCGCTTGCTAATATCGGTACCTAAATCTTCCACCAGAGGGCAGAAAACCTGTATAATTCAACAGCAGCTTTTTGAGAAATCTTGTTGAAAAAATGCAGCACATAGAAACTTAGAAATATGTGCATCATATCAGATACACTTATCAGAGATAAACGATTAAAATCAGCAGGAATTAAGGTCAGTGGTGGAGAAATGTAAAAAGCAGGAGCCAACCTTGCTTACCTGATAGTTAGCTCTGTGAAAGCTGAAGGACCACACACACACACATAGCATCTGGACCCATGTGGTCTGATGAGGACCTCCTTCAGCATGACCTCATCCACTCGACCTTTCCTGTTCATCCAGCTGCCAGAGGCCTCAGAGAGGACGTACTCCACCTGGAACCTGACACAGCATGAACGTTCAACCAGCTTCACAGAGGAACACACATTAAAGGGACATCAGGGTCGTGTTTAAGTGGAGTTTTGCCACCGTGTGTTTAGTTTATGGTGTTTTTGCTGCTGCTGCAGCAAAAACAGTAGCATAATAATTCAGATGTCTTTGGTGTAAACAGTCAGTCTCATGCTGACCTGTAGAGGTTTACTAACAGGTAAGAGTTTTAACACATTGACTCTATAGAGCAAGAGTTGTTTTAAATACCTGAAAATTAGCTACTAATTTGTCACTGATCAGCAGCAGCGTCTCTTCTAATCTGACTAGTCATGAGTATTGCTCTGGTCAGAGGACTACTTCCTGTTTGACCGTGATGTCACCAGTGGGTGTGGTTCTTACTGTAGATAAATAACTGATAGAACAACCCTGATCTCTACCTAAATTCTTGCTTCCTGTAAAACCTTGAGGTGACTTGTTGTGAACTGGAGCTTTAAAAATAAACTGAACTAAAATTGATTCTATCTTCTTACACACACACACACACATCATGTTTGATTCTTTTTGTTTTACACAGAGAAGAGTGGTACCGTTCATCTTTAGCAGCCAGGTCATCCAGCTCAGTGCGCCACAGAATGTCCTCCTCCCGCTGGTTAAAGAACAGCAGCTTTGTTTGTCTGAATAAAAAATAAAAATGCAAAATTTATCAAACATTAAAAATGGTATGCAAGGAAAAAAAAATCTGCATCACTGAATTACTTTTATGTTTTGTCATTTTAAAAATATAAAAAATGCAAAACCTACACAAAAACAGCTAAATGTGTTTAATTGTTCAGTGTCAGTAGAGTCAGTCTACATTAGTGTCTCTCTGGCTGACAGGATCTCCATACACTACAGCTCCTAATCGCCAAACATTACGACTCAACGTGAGCTTGTTTCAATTTAAAAAAATATATAACAAATTAAAAGAATGACTTTATGATCGGTATTGTGACTCATTTTTACTTTTCTAATAAAAAACAGATCGGTCCTAATAAAACATGTTTACAAACAGATAATGTATTTTTTTATTCATTTTTTTCCACCAACATTCACACACAGGCAGGGTGTTGGACTTCCCACCTGATGGAGTTATTGTCCTGTAGAGCCAGGCTGATGAGGCGAGCCATGGGGGTCAATCCTGTTCCTGCTGCCAACAGGTACAGGTGTGTGACATCACGAAGAGAGCGGAGGCTAAAGGAACCCTCTGGACCACTTACAGATACATGGTCACCTAGAAAAGTACAAATCTGATTAAAGTTTTAAAAGTCTGTTAACGGTGTGTTCTTATAGAGAGATCTGTTTTGAAGTCAGGTGAAAAACACAACACACACAGTTACAAACACACCACTAACAGTTAAAACTAGTGTACTAATTCAGTGTATTGTTGTGATGTGTCAAAGTACTCCACATTGTCATAACTTATGCCTCAGCCGTGAAGCACTGCTGCTGTAGTTCTTTCATTAAATCCACGTTTCCAGTGTGGTATCGTCCTCACCATTACACTCTGACTGCAGCCGCTGCCGTTTTAGCTTCACTCCTGGAGCCGCTGCTGCTCTCATGCTGCAGAGTTTAGCGGCGCATTTCTGGTACGTCTTTTTGCCGACTGGCTTTGGCGACATTCAGTTTTTATTTTACTTACACAAAATGAAAATTCGTGAATAGATATTACACAAGACGAGGACGGCTTTGCCATCAAATTTAAAAGCTGTCCTTAGTGATTTTTGAAAACTGGCCTTCCAAAGGACGGCGGGACGACTCGCTAGCTAATACTATGCCACCAACACTTTATTTGAGAGGGTGTACTTGCATTATTATGTTAATATATTAGTTAAAAATGGTCACAAAACATTATTGTTTATCTCAATAATTTCTGGGACAATTTATCGCCCAGCAACATTTGTTTTCATTAGAGGCCTAAACAGAACTACACGTACAGGTAGGCCAGCTGACACTTACCAACTTGTAGGTTGTTGAGATATCTGGTGAACACTCCATCAGGGTAGACTTTGATCATGAGGTAGAGGTCTGAGGACTGATGAGAAGCTGCTACCAAACCCTGATCTACTGGAGTGTATGGCCTCACTACATCTGTGTCTGAAAAGACACAAAAAACTTTGTAGTTCGAGCAAAACCAACTCAGTGAAGAGTTTTAATTAATAAAATCTGTTGATCTGTAGAATAAAACCAAATCCAGTCATTTATACTAAAGCAATCAGATAAACTAAAACACCACCGCAAACAGAGGCTCCGCCCACTCTGAGCCCGGTTCTGCAGGTTTCTTCCTGTTCAGAGGGAGTTTTCCTTCTCGCCGTCGCCCTCCTACTCAGAATGGAGGATTACACTGGAGCGTTGCTTCAATCCAATCAGCTGCTTCCTTTATAACAGGACAACTGGACTAATGGTCAGTTTATAAAGATGACTAATTTAATTCTAACGGAACTACATTGACTGGAGTCAGTTATTCTGAATCTGGACCTGAAATCTTCGGAGTTTCTTCGTTCAGCTCTTTGAGACGACTGCTGTTGTGAACTGGAGCTTTAGACATGAACTGAACTGAACTTTGAAAGGTGCTCGATAACAAAGTTGGATTGATTAATAGTCTTAAAATATTTTTTTCTTTTTAATTTTAACATTCCTGCAGTGACTTGGACAACAAAACCAAAACTTTCATTAAACATAAAAATGAGAAATTATTTTAGTTAACATAAGAGCAGCTCATCTACTGCCATTTAAGTAACAACATAAAATAAACAAATAGTTGACATAACTTTCCCAAATCAAACAGAAAGAAGCTCATAAAGATGATCAGAACGACCCCTGGTCACTCGTCTTTCCTCACTGCAGGACATTACCAACCCCTGCTACTACGACAGAGCTAAACCATAAGGACATTTCTAATCCGTCACCACTAATTCAAACCCTCAGGAAAATCAAAACCAGTACAAATAGATTGGTTTTTAAATGTATCCAGTCTCTAAAGGCCTGAAGAGAACATGAATGTGGAGTTACCTTCAATGGGGGCTTTGAGGAAGACATGTCTTCCAACAGGCACTTGCATGACGGTCCCTTGTGGAAACTGCAGTCTGAAAAGTTGGGTGTTATAGTTCAGCTCATCTTTAGATACCAGCGTACAATCCCGATAGAAGAGAGCTGTAAGGAGATCAGGGCAGGATCACTTAGTGACCAATGGAATGAAGCTTCTGTTGAGCCAAAAGCAATATTACACACGCACGCACGCAAACACTAATTTAAAGATTAAATGCAGCAGGTAAAATAAGTATTAAACATGTCATCAACTGTCTAAATAAATCTATTTCTAAAAGTTCTGTTGACTGAAACTCTTACCACCAAACCAATTCACACAAGCAAAGAACTCAAACCATCAAAGTCCATACATTAGGTTAAGTGTAATAAAATGAAAAGACTCTTAGAAAAAGAACACATGAAAGGAAGGTATGTAAAGTCATGATACCATTTAGAATCTATCAGTAATTAGACAGAAAACCTGTCACTTAGTGCATCAATCTTAACTGCTTCAGGTCTATGTAGAAAAAGCTCCCTGACTTTCTGCTGGCTGTTGCAAACCTGTCTGACTGAAAGGAGAGGAGGAGGCGTGTCGACAACATTCACAGTTAAAGTCAGGTTTAATGAACTCCTTCTACCTCGGTCTTTTTTGCATAGAAACGTGTCATGGAGTTCCAGAGGTTGACCAAGACTTTTCCATTTTTCTTTTGTTTGCTTGTGCATGGTGACCTGGATCTTTCCCACAGAGTGAGCAGTGTGGACTGTGGATGACACACAGCGTCAGAACCAGAAAACTATATTTATTTATTTATTACCGATCAACAATAGAGCAGAACAACAACAATCTTTTCATTAACCTAGCTGTTGAAGGTGTGCTACCTGCAGCCTCATAATAAATTTACATCAGTTTATGATCAAGTGTAGCTGAGAAAGTTTAGCTGTGGGAATAAAAACATTTACTTGTCTTACTTCATTTTTAAATATCCTGTACAAAATCCATTCACCATACAATAAAACTACATGCAACAAGTCAATTATCCCCACAAACGGGAAACCACCACAACAGTTAGGTCTTCATGATACTCAACCATAAATGTATCTTACCAGTAATATTTTCTTCAACTTGGCTGGCAAGACCTACAAGAGCACACAAATATGTTAAACAAAAAGCCTTGTATTTAAAGGTAGATGCACTTTTATTTGCAATAAAGTGGCTGCAGCTGTGGAGTCTGACAGCTAACAACTCATTCTGTAAGTTAAACAAGTCAGACGATGCCCACAGCCAGGTTATTCAATACAACCTTTATATAAACAAATAAAAATACAGACACAATAACTGAACAAAAATATTAAACATAACACACATATATAAAATACAACTTTACCTTTTATTAATGTACCAGGCTAAAGACTGCACTTCCCTTTTCCCTCCTAAAGTTTACAAACAAATAAATAAATGAAAAGTCCAAACTTACTCACATAAATGTATAATGTATGACATCTTTCCAAGGAGCACCTCCAGTCGAAGAACACCTGCATGAAGGTCAGCAGTCAGACATCCTGAGCTGGGCATCTGAGAGGAACAAAACCACAGTCACGACCCTGTTAGTTACACTGATGGACTCGTCTGAAGGCGTACCTGACCTGTGTGGGAACATACCGTCAGACCTCGTTCTACCAGTACCCTCAGCAGTAGCAGGTCTACACAGTTTGTCTTATGGTCATGACATTCCAACAGGGTTTACTTTTAGACTTCATTTCATGCATTCAGGGTATTTGCCTATGAAATACATGTTTTTTGTCAGCTTTTTCCCCACAGATTTAATAAAAACTAACAATTAAACATTTGCATTGACCGACACAGTTGAATCGGTTTTTATTTGATGTTTAAGATCATTCTAAAACTTTGAGATGGACGGTGGAGACCTGTCCAGGGTGTCCCCCGCCTCTCACCTCATGACCTCTAACAACCCATCCATTTCACACATGTAAAGAAATTTAAACATTCATGTCCATACATTAAGTTATGTGTAATAAAACAGAACGACAGGGAAAAAGGATTGAACACGTGAAGAAAGATAGGTGTAAAAAGGCCTGGAAAGTCAAGATACCAGCTGGAATCTATCAGTAATTAGACAGTAATCCTATCAATTAGTGCAAATCAATATCAGCTGATTCAGGTCCAATTGATGGCCTAGAAAATGGCCCTCATTACCAAGGTGTCACACAAGAAAAATCTCAAGATGATGACAAAATATTCTGCCCTCACACAGCTGACACGGATAAAAGTGAACATGAATCAGGGTTATTACGTCATATATGTGACACATATATGTGACACATATATGTGTCACATATATGTGTCACATATATGTGTCACATATATGTCCATCAGCATGTAGATAGATGATGGAGATGGTAGATACATGGCGGTATGAATTCTGTTACAGCACTCCGTCTTACAGCATAGATGAGTAAATGCAAACGTAGTACCTTTCTTTTAGTATAAACAACCAAATGGACAGTTGCATCAGTCTGGAACCAGTCAAACCTATACGGACAGCAGAAGGAACATAATGAGTGAGTGTACAGCTTTCAGAAACTTTGAGCATGTAGTAGATTTGTGTTTTATACCTGGGCCGAGAGTCTGCGTTTGATGGAAGAGCCACAGCAGCAGGAGGAACCAGGCCTGCTGGAGGTGAAGTAGGAAGGACAGCTGTGATGAAAAGCAGAACAAATGTAAGTAAAGCTCATTTATGAAGCACCTTCACAGGTAAGTGCTTCACCAAAAACAGTATTGAGACTTAAAGAGGTATTTAGGTGTGAAGTGTGGCATAGAGATGAATAAGTTTTGGCTTCAGCTTATTCCTGTCTCGATTACTCTTGCCTAGGTGACACACATGCCAGCAGATTTTTCAATAAACAATAACTAATAAAAAACGGGTTTGTTTTAACTTGTCGTGTTGCTGCTGTAAAACCTGAATTTCTTACAAGTGAACGTAAATAAATGTGAAACTTTGTTTTCTTTTTGTTTTTTCTTCATTACCTTTTTTTTATGGCTATTAGATTTAGGAAGAAATGGAAATAAATATTCATAACATGACATATTGTTAAAGGGATGTTTGAGTCATTCTGAAGTGTTGTCCTATCAGTTATTTATCTACAGTAGACCACACCCACCAGTCGATGGCGTTACACAAAGTGGGTGGGGTTTCTTGAAAGAGGAAGTAGTCCTCTGACCGGAGCAACACTCATAGCTAGTCAGATCAGGAGAGACGCTGCTGCAGAGTGGTGACAAGTTAGTGGCTAATGGCTTTAATCAAACAACATGTACTGTAAATATCTACGCTACTGTACTCGCCACTGCAGCAGCATGAACACCATAAACACAACAAAACGGTCTCATGTTAAACTGTGGATGTTTACTAACAGGTAATAGAGTTCTAACACATCAGTGGGACTTTTTAGAGTTGTCTAAATTAACAGAAAATTAGCTATCCATGAGTATTGCTCTGATCAGAGGACTTCTTCCCGTTACTAGAGGCTCCGCCTACTTAGAGTGATGTCCCCCAGTGGGTGTGGTCCTTATTGTAGATAAATAACTGATAAAACGCCAAATTCAGAATGACCCTGATGACCCTTTAAGACTCGGATCACCTACAGAGCTGAACAAGACACATGAGCACAAGACTGCAGAGATGCTGCCTGTGTAGGTGGTGGTATTATGGTAATGTTCCAAATATAAGATGGGGTTTTTTCCCTCAGAATCAGATCTATTTTCCAAGTGTGTAAAACGCACAAGGAATTTGGTTCCGGCTGCTGGGAGCTCTTGAGAACAATCATTTACAGGTAACATTTCCTGATGACAAATCTGAAAAAATGGGTTCATGAATTTAGCCTGAAAAGCCTGAATTTAGCTGCACATGTACAGCAAGGAGTAAAATCAGCCAGCAGCAGCATGATGGGAGTGAACGTCCTGAACAGAGCAGCTCAACAGAACTGAACCAGCAAACTTTGCTCATCGTAACAAACACAGCCGAGTCAGCAAACCACTCTCAGGAAATTCAACGTGTCGGAGTGAGATGTTAGAAAGACTCTTAAATGCTAGCAGTCACCCTAAAGTTACCTAAACTGGCTGCTTTGTAGAAACTGAGAGGCGAGTTTGTGAGCAGATACCTAAACAAAGAAACGAGGGGATGATCATAACAATAATAAATGAAAACACACTATAGATTACTTTTATGGTGTTATAAAGTGTTAAAATTAAACACGGTAGTATATTTTATACTGTGAGCAAATTTAAATGCTGCATGTAATATTTTAAAATAAAAACTTCTTTTTGAGATTTTGTTGTAAAAATGCCCTTTCCCCAAAAGGTAAATTTTGAAAAAGAAAAAAAAAAATTGGGGGAGGGGCATTTTCTTATAATCAGAACAATAAAGTCTTCATAAGGTAAGAGACCAATCTGTGTGCATTTTTAATTTTTATGGTGAAAATTTGCCTTAGACTGTAGTTTAATCAACCAGCAGTTAAGACCAGGATTAGGTCAAGTTTCAGGGTCACATGTAGTGTAACGTGTGTATACCTTTATGAGCCTTTGTGGCCATTCTACCCACCAGACACTCCTTTAGCATGGACTCGTAGTTCACCCAACGATGGACCTGTGTAAAAAATACAAAAATAAAAAACATGCCCAGTTCTCCCAGTAATTCCTCCAGATTATGTCAGAGTTTCACCTCAGGTTGAAGTGAGTACACATTGTTTTCCCAGAGGATTCTCAGTTAAAGATAAATTATTTAAGTTTTATAGATAATTCTCAGTAGTTTCCCTTTTTATTTCGCGTATTTTAAATAAAACGGACTATTAAAATGTATTTTACTGAAAGGCTGTGATTGCTCTGTTGGCCTCATGATTAATATTTGAATGAGTGACTGAATAGTTTAACACAGTGGTGTCCAATCCTGGTCCGAGGGCCAATATCCAGCATGTTTTAGTGTTCTTTCTCCAACACACCTGATTCAATCACCTGTTCTGCATGTCATCAACCTCTGCAGAAGCCCTTTAATCACCCACTGACTAAAACAGCTGTGTTGAAGTAGAGAAACCCCTAAAATACTGTATGCTGGATGGGGGCTCTCAAGAACCAGACTAGGCATTAATAGGCTGTATGTTTCAGAATAATATATCTTAGAAGTTTGCTGTTCACCATACTGTAGTTGTTTTGCTGATGTACTCTCCAACAGTCTCTATTACTCTACTGATTTGATCCATTTATTCTGAATGAATTCATTTTAAATGTAATCTTCCTGGATGGAATTATTTAGCCTCCAGTGTATCTCTAAAACCCTCAGTGTAGTGCTTAAACAAGACTTTCTTTTCAACCTGCACAACAAACAAATTTACAAAACAGCATTTTTCCATATCCGCAATATCAATAAAATCAGAAGCCTCCTTTCAGACAGTGATGTTGAAGAACTGGTCCATGCATTCACTACCTGTAAACTCTAATGCAATTTTCACTGTAAGTCCAAAATCATCAATAAAACCCTGAAATTAATTCAAAATTTCACAGCTAGAGATCTGACTGGTCCCTTTAGGAGAGATCAAACCTCCCATTTCATCCTCTCTGCAGCGGCTCCACATCATCAGCAGAGTTGATTTTTCAGTTCTCACTATACAAAGCCCTGAACAGCCTAGTCTTCCCTCCAGGTCTACAGGCCTGCTAGTCGTCTCTAGATCTAGAATAATAATACCTCCTTTAATTACCCCTTAGGGATTTTGTAGCTCTGCATTAAACCCATCCTCTCTTTCAGAAGCAGTGGGCTGCCATTTTGGACAACACCCAGTACAGTATCACTTCATACAAAACACGAACAGCCTCCCCATCTTTAAATTTACACTAAAAACTTCAAAAATCCTATTATGATTAGCCCCTGCTGCCTACATCACACTGTCTGTTTATGTTCTTTGGTTTTTACCATCATGCCTTATTTTTGCTTAGTTAAGAACTTACTTAATAAATAGAGTTGAGTTCAACTGTTAACTGAATTGTTACCAAGTAAAACAATTTGTGAAAATATGACGAGAAGCGTATGACGATACAGACACAAACAGAATTGATGGATGTTTGAAACCTTTAAGACACGTTTAACAGACTAGGCTGGTCAATACATTGAGAACATTTTAATGTGAGACTGACCGACCAGCAAACATTACCGTGACTTCAGCCTCTAGAAATGAAGAGTGTTTTAAAACAGAAATGACAAGCTTTACTTTCTGTATTTACCTGGTCAAAAAGGTCAGTGCCATCAATTCCTGCTGCCTTCATCAGCTCCTCTTCTCCTCCAGGGTGGTAGTCTATGTATGGGGTGACATTATAAACCATACCTGAATAGAAGGAGAGAACCAGAGCATTAGGTTCTACAGCCTTCTGCAACCTGACTCATAACTCATGGTACTACATGGTAGCAGAGTCTGGAAAACTTTATTTGATTTATTTATTTTCGTTACTGTTGTTTTGCTACCTGAACAGTTCAGACAGTTTAATTACACTGACTCAACACTGCTCATCCTCCTCTTCTTCAGAGGACTTCCTGCAACAACTCAGGAAGTTGAACCTGACACAGGAGCAGCTGGTTAACTTTTACATGACCACAATCCAGTTTGTCTTCTGTCAGTCCATCACGTTCTGGTTTGGGTCAGCAACCATACAGGGCAGAAATAGACTGCAGAGACAGCAGGGAGGATCAATGGTACCAACCTGCCCTCCATCCAGGACCCATACTCCTCTAGAGTGAGGAAACGGGCAGCTGGCATCAGCAGTGACCCCTCTCACCCAAGCTTTAACCTTTCACCTCTCCCATCCGACTGGCGCAGAAGCCACTAAACCAGGGGTACTAAATAGGCGGTCCATGGGTCGGATCCATCAGACTCCTTCACAGATCTTTTTGTGGCTCTTTGAGATTAGTAATTGAGAACCCCTGCACTAGACTAAAAACAGTTTTTCCCAGGATGTCAGTATGTTGAACGATCACATCAACAGCCATAATACAGGGAAAAAAATAAACTTAATCATGCAAATTATAATGTAAATATTACCTGTAATACAGGTTGCAAATCTTCAAATTCTGTCCTTAACTGTGTAGTAATTTATTGTTCTGAAAAAGTGTGAATGCATGTTTGTCCATCCACACTAGTGCAAGAGCAAAAGTGAAACCGGAGTCAAAACACTTTTGTGCAACAGACTTGGCAAAATAATTTAAACCTGCTCCCCATTCTTCTGTTGTTTTTTGGCGGCTGCAAACACAGTTTTGATCCGCTACCAACACAGACTCTTTGGCTTCCCCCACTTAGATTTCAGCAGTTCCCGTAGTTCATTTTGTGCTATTATTGTCAAATAACAAATGTTTACTGTGGCAAATTTGTTTCACAATATATCGTAAATTGCACGATATCGCTCGTCCCTACAGGTGTCCACAGCCTCTCACCTCGTATACAGGTCCAGCAATCACCCCTTGAGTTATGCTTCTGTAGTTCTTCTTGAGTTACTTCGATAAGGCGCCCCCTGAGGCCGGTTAGATCTTTTCCACTTTTGGCAAACCGGATCCAGTCCATCAGACTGTGGCCAGGCTTCAACGCCACCTGTCAAAGAGAAATGTAGAAGAGGATATACAGATATAAACACAGTGGTGTGAAAAAGTGTTTGCCTCCATCCTGATTTCATATTAGAGTGTATGTTTGTCACACTTAAATGTTAATATTAGTCAAAGAAAACACAAAGAAACACAAAATGCAGTTTCTAAATGGTGTTTATTATTATTAAGGGAAAAATTCTAAACCTACATGGCCCTGTGAGTGATTGGGAAATGGGTTCCAAGAACAAAACAAAACCACTGCTGATCAAAAGGAACAGAGAAGTTCGTCTCAGTTTAACCACAAAACATCCTGATGATCCCCAAGCCTTTAGCTAAAATACTCCGTGGACCAATGAGACAAAAGGTGAACTTTCTGGAAGGTGTGTGTCCTTTTACATCTGGAGTCAAAGTAACAGCATTTCAGAAAAGGAACATCATATACCAAGAGTAAAACATGGTGGTGGTAGTCTGATGGTATGGGCCTGGTTTTCTGCCTCAGGACCTGAAGACTTGATGTGGTAAATAGAACCATGAATTCTGTTGTCTACCAAAACATCCTGATGGAGGCATGACCTTAAAAAGGCTTCATGCTGGAAAACCCTCCAGTGAGGCTGAATTACAACAATTCCATAAAAATGAACGAACAAACACCTGATCGTAGTTGTTGCTGCTAAAGCTGGCCCCACCAGTTAGGTTTAAGGGGGAAATCACTTTGTCACACAGGGCCAAGTAGGTTTGGGTTTTTATTCCCTTAATAATAAACAGCTTCCTTTAGAAACTGCATTTTGTGTTATATTTGTCTGATACTTAAATTGTCTGATCTGAAATGTTTAAGCGTGACAAACATATAAAAAAATAGGAAATCAGGAAGGGAAAAACACTAATCCACATCACTGTATGCTTCTGGGGAAGTGCTGTGTAGTATAAATACTATACATGCTAATCATCTAGTAACTGAAATTACTAATATGCTTCAGTGACTCTGTTCAGGCTTCTTACACCTTTGCTAATCTCAAATTCCATCACTTTCAAGTTGAGGTTTCAAAATTCCCCAGCATCTTACAGTGGTAAATATTTACACACACAAACAGTACATATATGCTCAAAATATTATTTCACTTCTTTGCTCTATATACACGTAAGACTAAAGGAAATTCATTTTAATCTGCTTTCAGAACTTATTTTTACCCCCAAATTGTATTATTTTTTTTCTTGTTTGCATTTGTATAATAATAATGACATATAATGCAATAATGTGGTCCCTTTAGTTACTGCCAGGGTGGTAGCAGACCTTGAATTTTTGAGAATAAAAACAAAATTCTGCTAGCTCAATGTTTGTCATCAACTGTTACAATTTCCAGGATCTGCTCTTCAAAGAACCTGGTATTATGTTTACTAGGTGAGAATTTTGCCAAACAAGTTTGTAAATAATTGACGTGAATTTTTCAGCATTTGTTTTGTCCATTGTGTTAACCTGCTGTCAGAATATCATTCCTAAATCAAAGACTCTCTGAGTTTATACCTCCCTGACACATTATTTGACTGAATGACAATTTCACTGTGTCAGCAATTTTTAGTCAAAGTCAAGAAGGGTACTCACTACTACTCAATATTTTACTAATACTCACTCCTGTGCTTCTATCACTACCGTACTGATTATCAATAATACTTAAATGTTTCTGATCCAGCTGTGCAATTCAGTAGATCACAACTCATCTCTGATCACAGACCCCACAGGGTCCCTGATCGCAGACCCTTGTGGTCCTTATACGATATTAAAGCTTCTCATAAATTGCGTCTCATCAGAATGAACGCTATCTTAATTACTGATCGAATCCACTGTATTGTTATTACATGGGTAAAATCTGCATTGAGGCTCAGTTTGTTCTTGTCCCCTGAGCTCACAGAACGTATCATAAAATTAGCTTTTTTCTGTGTTTTTAGAAGGATGACAGCCTACAGCAGGAGTTGACCTGTGGCTTTCTTGTGTAAACAGTGCTCCTAGTAGCACTCAGCATGATGTCGGTCGCTGTTTGAATTTCAGTCACCAGTCCCGGTCTACTGTACCTTGTTCCTCCCGGACTGGCCTGACGGAGAGACCCGCTGCTGGGAGCTCGGTGCTGGGAAGGACTGGGCCGGAACGTTCAACATGTTGGAAACACCTCCGAGGCAGCTCCAGTTCCTGACTAAAACGAGCAGCAGCTTAGCTCAACGTCACAGTAAGGACGGCTTGGAGCCACAACATCACAGCAGCTTTCTGATTCACACATCCTCGGCTGTGGAGCTAAGGCTAAGCTAGGCTAAAATAAGCTAAGCTAATATGATAAAACGTTCTGAAAGCCGAACTTTCAGATATAAATAATACATGAAACTGCTGATGAAATCAACTTTACAGGACTAAACTCCGAATTTACGAGCAAATTAAACGGATATAATAACACCTAGATGTTACAAGTGGTTCGATTCATAGCTTCCGTCTTCTAGGAAAAACTACAACTCTCACCGGCAAGTGTGTGACGTCAAAAACGCACGACGATTATCCCCCCGCCCCCCTCATATATGCGCCCCATGGACTTTTTTTTCTTCCATAACTTTATTAACTTCAACACAGTATACAAACAGAGTGACTGTAATAACAAAAATAAGCCATAGTACAAATTACAAATTCTTCAACAAGAAGATTTTTCAGAACTTGAGACCAGTTAGTCAAAGTTAATATTTAACAATGTTCACGGACAAGTAACTGGACATCAGACAATGAGCACAAAAAGAATAATGTTAAGAGAAAAGAAAAAATTAACAAAAAATAAAGACACTAGATTTGAAAGATTAAGGTCAACTGTTAAATTATAAAGAATTACTGCACGTTTCCCCTTCATAAAATGACGTGACAGCCAAAAGTGACAGAATTCTTTGTGAAAAGTGAAGAAAGAAGGTTTCACTTTTAAAACATTTGATTTATGGATACAGAATTTTCCAAGAATGGTAATCACACTTAAAACAGGTTCATGTTTTTTATCCGTCCATAATATTCCAAACAAATGGTCCTTTTTAGTGAGTTCTGACAGATGAGGACTCCTGGAGTACAGCCAGTAATGAACATCATCCCAAAAGGCTTCACTATAAATGCAATCATAAAACAGATAATGTTCTGTTGTTTCAACACCTGCCTCACAAAAAGCACAACCATTACACTCAAAACCAAATTGTTTTTGTAGAAGTTCACCAGAGGGATAAATACCTGAAAGAATTTATTTATTTCCTTTGCTTTAGGAGGAAGTGGGAGTTTAATATAATTACTCCTAATCTGAGATCTTTCTTTATTTGACTTAGATTTGTTTGAAAGGGATACATATTGTCAGTAAATCATTTCCTAATTACAGAGTTGGAAAATTTGGAACTCGTAAAATTTTGACTATTAATCAACAACTCAGGAAAACAAGCTATGATCAGTATATTGAGAATAAGAACTCAACCAAATTTGGAAGAATAGCTCTACATATATTGAGGAAAATCTTAGGGTCTTCTACAACACCGTATTTTTAAATGAAAACCATAATTAGACATTAGATTACCTCTATCATTTAACAGATGCATCACAGACCAAATACCCTTATCATTCAGTTCTAAATAAAAAACAACTTGTTTTTCAGAGTTATATACCTACAGTTCCACAGGGGTGTGTCATGGGGACTAAAATTATGTTTGTAGAGCAACTTCCAATAAAGTAACACTTGTTGATGGAAAGAAGAAAGTTTTATGTGTAACTTTTTTATGTCTAAGTCACATCCAAGAAGGACTTTTATTCCTCCAAATTGGGAAAAATGTGATTGGGGATTAAAAACCAGAGACTATTTTGATTGTTAAGAAAATTACTTAACCATTTTATTTTATTCTGACAGTCAAAATCAATCGCCTGCAGACCTCCCTCTTCAAATGCTTGCACCAGGTTACCTTTCCTTATATAATGTGCTTTCCTGTTCCAAATAAAATCAAAGTTTGTTTGGTTTATTTTTTTAATAACTGCCTGGGGGATTTCAAAGGAGTATGCTGGAAATATCAGCTTAGAGATGCTCTCCACCTCCTAAAGTGAACAATACTCCTAAAACATCTTTCTGTGAAAGTAACATGCTTATACAGTCATTACCTTACCTTTTAGTCTACCTGTTGGGAAAAATATTTATACATCTTCCTTAATTACCTTAAGGTGCATCTTTTATGACTCTGTCCCACGCTACAGTAAACATAATCCAAGTGAGTAAATGTTTTTGATTTTTTTTCTTTCTTTCTGGTAGGAAGCTGGAATAACAATCCCACTGGGCATTTTCCACAGTCTGATGGTTTTGCCCCTGGGGAACACACTGCAGAAAACCAATTTGGGATTGACAGCCACCATTTCATGCTTGTGTCATTTGTTGTCTCTGTATTTCATAAATTAAGGCTCCACCACATTGTGACCTTACAAGTTACAGAGAGGCAGCACTCAGAAGAAGCTGTGCAAAAAAATTTTTTTTCAAGGGGTTTAGCTCCCTATAGCCCCAGTGTGTGTATGTATGTGTGTAAGTGAGAAAAAAAAAGTGAAATAACCTCAAACAATCAAATCAAATTTTTTATTAAAATATAAAATTCATTCATATTTTATATATTATATAATTATTATTTTATTATATATATTTTTATTAATATGTCAAATTAAATCAAACTTGATTTATAGAGCACATTTCATGCATAGCAATATAATGAGCTTCACAGATAAAACAAAATAATATGTATTCACACATTATGCTGTCAAATATGTGCACACTCATCAACATAGTAAGTGCACATACAATACAAATACACATTAACACGCACATTTAAAAACATGATGCACTCACACAAACATACATGCACCCACACACATTTGAACATGCACACACAAACACAGAAGTACATAAAAGAAACATTAAAAGCTGTGAAAACAATTAAAAAGTCCTAATATAAAATACAGAACTAAACAATAAAAACAAAACAAATAAGATTAAAGTGAGGATAACATAAGTTTGTTTAAATAAAAGAGTTTAAAATATGGTCAGTGGCTGATTCCCTCAGATCTATAAAGAGTGTTCCAGATTATTGGTGCATAAATGCTAAAGGCAGCTTCCCCCTGCGTACTGTATGTCTGATTTTGTTAAAACGTGTTTTTGTGTAAACACCTTCCTCAGTATATTCACCATGTAATGTGAATATTTGAGTGAATTTCTGGCTGTAAAGTAATGGAGTGATTTTAGTTTAGTTGTGTATGCATTTGCCTTGTTCTGCAGGTAGCCCGTGATGTAATTGTTTTTCTGTTTACTTTTCTCATCAGGTTTGTCGAATAGATAAAAGTTAATTTTATTTTTGTTAAATTATTTGTACGCCTTGAGCGTTTTTGTAATGTTTGACGGGAGAGGGCCTGGAGCGGGCAGCCCATGACGTGATGATTGTTTTTCTGTTTAATGTTCTCGTCAGAATAAATGGAGAAACTGCTCATCTCCAGAGACAAACTGTCACAGCAAGTCATTCAACAGCACAACGCATAAGAAATCTGGTTCCAAGATCAATGTGAAAATTTGAGATGGTGCCCAAATTTTTCTTTAAAAGGGTGAAAATCCCCAACTTCAACATCCCCATGGGCCATAAAATATTGATTTATTTAAATTAAATGTAAAAATATATCATAAATGCAACATTTTAATAAATAGAATGGAATGTTTTCTTTGTAGATAAAGATAGGAGACATAAGGGTCAGGTACATTGCCTCAAGGGATGTTAGGGTCATTCTGAAGTGATATCAGTTATCTACCTACAGTTAGGACCATACCCACCAGTGACACTCAAAGTATCTGGAGGGACTGTAGAAACAGGAAGTAGTCCTGTTTACTGGGAGCCTGTGACCAGAACAATAGATCAGGAGAGACACTGCTAATAATAAACCCACTTAGAACTCGTTCCCTGTCTGCATTCATGTATTAAGTGTGTAAGCTTGCTTAAAACAGCACATAAAAATGACCAGAAGCTCACCTGAAACTAAACGGCTGAAGAAAGAGGTGATGCATGAAGCACTGTGTTCTCCACTCGATGAGCTGTCCGTCTCATCTTCTGTCTCCTCTGAATCTTTCCGGGTTTTAATAAACATCATGGAATTATAGTTCCTCACAGGGCATTACTGTAAAGCAACATTCACAGTGAAGTACAGCAAACCTCAGACTTCATTGTGGTTTAAGGCTCTCTTTTAAACTGCTAATCTACTAAGAGGATTCCTGGACCAGAAGTCCTCTTCAAAATAAAGCTTGTTGTTGGTGTGTGGAAGTTATTTGGGTTTCATGATGGATTGCTCAGACTGCAAGTGAATTACCTAAATATACTTAATCACATTCTTCATTGTTTTGCCAAAAGTTTTTACAAAGTTTATTTTTTACAACTTTTTAAATTTTTTTAGATGGCATGTGTGCAATATTAAAAATAAATAACACTAACAACATATTTACCACCTCAGACAAGCAAAATCTAAACATACAACTAAATAAAATATCAAGAAAAGTTCCATAATTGAGTAAGTAAAGTTTATGTTATCAGAAAAAACTCACAATGCTTCAAGAAACATCAAAATTAAAACATGATTAAAGACAAAAAAAAAAAAAAACCTGGAAGAATAAAGATGATTTAAAAAATTATGATCATAAAACAAATGAATAAAGATGATTAAAAACCAATTAAAAACATAAAAGATTTAAGTAAAAGCAGTTTTACATAATAGGGTCTTCAGCTGCTTTTTAAAGGAGTCCAGATTGTCTATATAGTGTAAAACTAAAGGAAGGTCATTCCAAAGTCCAGGTTCAACAGACTGGAAAGAGTGATCACTCGACTTTTAAATCTGGTCCTTGGAACTGTTAGGAGATTCTGGTCTGTGGACCTGAGAGCTCGGGTTGGAGCGTACGGCTTTATCAGTTCAGTAACATAAAGAGGAGCTTGACCATGTAGGGCCCTGAAAGTTAGAGTCAGGATTTTAAAATGAACTCTACATTTAACAGGTAACCAGTGCAGAGACCTCAGAATAGGAGTGATGTGATCTTTCCTGTTTGCTCCAGTGAGGAGCCTCGCTGCAGAGTTCTGGACCAGCTGAAGGCCATAAAGGGCTTTTTGGTTCAAACATGTGAAAAGTGTACTTTACTGTGTTCATGTCTTCTTTTTCTTCAAAAATGCTTATAAGTTCTTTTCTCAGACATGTATGTTTTTGCAGAAGTTTTTACCTTGACATGTTTCGACTCGCTCCTGTGGCCTTCATCAGAAGTGTCACTGGTGTTGGTGTGACGTGTCGTTTATCAGCTGTTCTTCCCGATGGGCGTGGCCAACCCCGATCTGACCATGAAGGATGAAATATTTCACACGACGTAATATCACTCTTCACAAAAACTCCCATAGACGTCACACTTCAAATAGTACACGAGCGCCTCAGAGCCGACAAAACCTTAAAGAAACGAACAAACCTAACAGCCGATGACATCCTCAAGTTACTCCACTTGCAAAGTCCGCATACTTTCAGTTCAAAAACAACATATACAGACAAAAAGAGGGATTCGCCATGGGGGACCCGCTGTCAGCGGTAATGAGCGGGTTCTTCATGGAGGACCTGGAACAAAAAGCCATCAACACACACAGAGTACGACATCCTGGAAACAATAAAAACCAGACACACACAACAACTCACCGCGATCATCTCAACACTACAGTATAAAACATACATAGGGGAAACAGGACGCGCTCACAACACAAGGAAAAAAGAAGACCAGACGGAATGTGAACAGGAAACAGCAGAACGACTCACACGAACCACAAAAAAGAAAGCAGAACAGGAGATCTTAGATCATCACAGATCATTGCAAAAGAAATAACCACATCATGGACTGGGAACAGGGGAGAGCCATACACACTGAGGAGAACCGATACAGACGTTGGATCAGGGAGGCAGTGGAGATAAGGAAGCGAGCCAAGTGGTCCATCAACCGGGACGAGGGGGCCTTCCAGCTGTCTCACACCTGGGACTCACTGCTCCAGGGACCAGCCGGTGGAGATGGGCGTGGCCAACCCCGCATATTTGACAGATCGGGGTTGGCCACGCCCATCGGGAAGAACAGCTGATAAACGACACGTCACTAACACCAGTGACTCTTCTGATGAAGACCGCAGGAGCGAGTCGAAACATGTCAAGGTAAAAACTTTCGCAAAAACATACATGTCTGAGACTTATAAGCATTTATGTGAAAAGTGTGTTACAGTAATCTAGACGGGAGGAGATAAAGCATGAAGAACCATTTCCAGTTCAGGTTTTGATACCAACCTTCTCAGTTCGGAAATATAAATATCCACTAGAGCTAGACTGATGTGCTTCATTTGCCAGGAGACCAAAAAGAATAAAAAAGTTTTCCTTGCACTTTAATTCTTAAGGTCTTCATTTCTTTGTTTATCAAACAAATCTGTGGTGGGGTTGATTGTTTTTGTTAAACTGAACGGACCTTTTTATTTTTGCATGCATGTTGTTATTTGTACTTGTTTTTTCACACTTGTAAATGACTCATATTTCCCAGGATGTGTTTATTTATTAAATCAAAAACCTGTAAAGCAGAATCACTGCACTAAGGAAGCATAGAGCTGCCACACAAGCAAAAGAAAAATAGAGCAGTAGCACGTTATAACGTGATAACTTTATTGTTCTAACAATACTTTTCATGTTCTTACAATAATAATATCATGTTTGTACAATATACATATTTATTAAGTTACCTGATCAGGTTCTATTGGACCTAATTGGACAGGCTCCATGCTGTTATTGGGCAGCTTTGTCAGTGGCTACTGAGATGAGCGGGCTGAGAAGGAATAATGCGTGGAGCTGTCCAGGAGGAAAGTCCGTATCATTTGTTCTTCTCGGATTGAGGAAGAATCAGTCTGATCAGACTGCTGGATGCAGCACTTCTCGGATCAACTGCAGGGGTCCAGGAGGCTCCATGGATACAAACTACATCACGTGAGCTGCAGACCGCCCCTCGCTGACGGGTGACACAACATGGACATTTTGAGGCGGGGCTTTCTCTTGGACCATATAAAGGAGCTGAGCCAACCGTTTTAATTGTTTAATCACTTTATGAGACAACATGACTGGGAACATTTGTAGTGGATATAGTAACCTGGGAAGGACATTCATTTTCAACAACGCAATTCGCCCCATCCAGGAAATTGGAAGTTTTCTTCATTTTCCAATCTTCTGTTTTCTCTTCTTAAGTTCACAATCCTTCCTTTCTGTAGTTATTTATTCAGTGGAAATATGTGGAAACGGACTGATGAATTATATTCAGCTGATGCGGTACACAACGGAGCACAGCAGTGTTCAGCTGTCGAGGCTTCCCATCTGCTGATACTTATATGATGGCTTCATTTCTTAGTGCTATAATATATATATATATATATCATACTGTATTATACTATACTATCACTCGTTTTAATTATAAACAATATCTTTAGCTGGAAATGCACTCTAACTCTGGAAATCTTCACGTTTCAAACGGAACCGGAAATGGTCCCACGAGTTAATTTTAAACCGGAAGTTAAGTACTCTGTGCATAAGGCCTATTGGTCCTTGATTTCGACCCACGGGTCCTGAGGGCCTGCTGACGAGCCTCTGGGTCCCTGAAGGTGTCCAGAGCCGGAGCTACCTGCAGAGAGCAGACCACCTGCAGAGAGGAGACCACCTGCTGTCATCATAAAGGAAACTGAAATAAGTCCTCCAATAAAAACAAACCGCAGTGTTGTTCCTCCTGTGACCTGTTGAGGTGCTGGTCAGCTGATGCTTTATTAGTGAACAGGTGAGGTTTACCTGTGAGACCTGAGGCAGTCTGGATGGGTTCTGGGGGACTGGTAGAGCTCTGCTCCTCCTCAGAAGGCTGGTTCTGGTTTCTGGAACTGGGTTCACCTGGATATAGAAACACATTAAGTAGCCTCACCTCAAACCTGACCTTTGACCTTAGAGCTGTTCCTCAGTACAATTTGATCAGATTATTTCTGGTTTCAGACACCTGGTCTACCAGGCGAGACCCAGACTTCACAACACCAGAAAAACACTCACGATTAGCTAACTTGTGGTCTCTCACCTGCTGTTTGAGGTTGATGGTTGGATTCCTGCTCAGCTGTTCCCTGAACCAGGTGTGAGCGTACTTGTATGAGAGCAGTTCAGCCATTGGCGACGGTGCCCTGATGACACATCAACAACTTGTCAACCAATCAAACACAACTCGCTTGTCCGTTGTTGGGTTCTCACCTGTTTGTGACTCCAAAGGTGATGTCAGGAACAGCGACAGGAGGCCGAGAAGCCCCATCTCCACACTGTTCTGAAGGACGAGTCTTCCTTGTGACCCCGCCCCTCTGAGCCCGGTACTGACTCAGTTCTTTACATGTCACTACACCGGACCGCACGGCATCCCGGTTCAGAGACACAAAGTCTGGACGGGCAGGGTGTTCAGGTATGGGCTGAACCTTCCAGCCAGAGAGGGCTGAAAGAACACCCAGAGAACCAGGTCAGTACCAGAATCACAAAACAGCAGAACTGCAGGACTTCCTGTGTATTTTGTCAGGAAAACGTTCCATTGGTTCACATGGAGGGCTTAGAACTAGTAGCAGAACCAGCCGGGGGTATTTCTGTCCCTTTGGAGGTCCTCTATCCTTCATCTCACAGGTGTCTCCTGTTTGATGCTTCAGTGTGTGTGTTGGTTTTTGTAGGGGTGGGGCTCAGGGATGTAGCACAAAATTCTGGACCCTAGGTACAAGCCATCTAGGTGAGCCCCCATGCTCCCTATGTTAATATCTCTCGCTCACCTTTTGTCATAATCAATACAATCTTAGTTTAACCTATATGAAGCAAATACAAAATTACCAGCCTAATAAAAGTCTAAAGGGCTTTACATGTCTTTATTTTTATTTGCCAAAAATGTGTTCAAACAAATATGTTTTTGGAATTTATTCTCCTCTAAATGCCCACTGACAAGTCTTCATGTTGGCAAAATCACTGATCAGGTCTTTAAAGTCCAATTCTAACAAATGAGCCACGTGATTGTTATCAGCCTGAGACCTGTTTACTGATTTTGATGGGTGAGGTTGACAGATAAAATAAATTCATGATGAACAGATCATAAAATAATGAATAAAATCACTAAATATTTTAATATTATTCTTTTAATTTGTGAAAACATTTTTATGGCTCATTTAATTCATTACATATTTTAAGTAATTAATGACACATTTATAAAACCATTTAATGCTTTAGTTATTTACTGAATTGTGTCAGTTTTGGCTCTCCATACAATGCATCAACAAGAGGTCATAATAATGAGACTCTGCCTTTTTTACAAATTAATTATGAGCCATAATTTATGACGTTAAAGTCACTCACCTCTTCTGTTTCATTTAAGCAATTTTAACTCTAGAATTAAAGTAGATCATCTGGGATTAACAGTAGAGTTTTTGAGGTCTGTTGCATTCAGAGAGTATCTTCACATTCCCGAGGTTAAAAAGGAATCCATTGATACTAAATCTGTCCTGATCATCACTGGGAAAGGGCTGAAACATCCATACAGAGAGACAAACTCTGTGAATTTATCTGAGCAGTGGTAGCCGGTAATAATTCTAATACTAATGAATAATAATTAAATCTTGATGGTGAAAATACAGACATAAAAATCTTAACACCTAACATAAAGGCAGCTTTCAGTCTGAGAGCTAATATCAGCTCAAACTGTGTTAGACAGCTCACTGATGCTCATGTCTCATCTTGAAAAACTGAGTTAGTCATTTGTTTTTATCAAATAGTTTTTTCTCCACCTCCTTCTTCTCTCTACTGGAAGAGCTGGAGGGCTGTCTGGCTGTCGCTATGTCAATATCTTGTTCACTGTGTGCAGCTCCGTGCAGGTGTGGATTAAACCACTGTGCACATAGACCCTCAGAGATAAGTCAGTCATTATTGTTGAGGCAAAATGTTGTTTCTTCACCCCTACATTCAGCTAGAGGGCAGTTTATTAGGACATTAGTTAAGTAGAATAAAATTTAAAGAATAATTTTCTTTCAAGGCTTTCTCAGGGCCCCTCCCTTACCCTCAGCAGCGCCTCCACTGCTTCCTTTGGTTATGGTTCCATAGATGAAATCTGGACCGGGAAGATCCAGACCTCTGGTCCGGACCTCTCCCAGTGGTGCCTGGACACAGATCATCATCATCACCACTACCACTATCACCACCATCATCATCATCATCATCATCATCATCATCATCATCATCATCATCATCATCATCATCATCATCGTCGTCCACAACATTCTTCAGACTATTGAAGCTCTTTAGCCTCTATCTTATATTTAAATGTAATCAAACTTTATTATTTACTTTAAACTTTAGACTCCACTTAAAATCTATTTAGGCGTTTTTATACTTTAACTCTTTCAGCTGATGACAGATGCCCATCATGTGTCATCAGTGTCCCTTTGAGAGGCTCGATTCTGAGGGAACCTGATCCTCTAATCCTCCATCAGGAACCGACAGCTGATTGGCTGATTTTTTTGGTTTGGAATGAACTCGATCAGAACCTGATCTGTTTACCTGTGAATGTGAGTCTTACCTTGATGAACAGTGGGTTTCTAAGCATGGACTTTCTGACCACGCCCAGCCGCGGTGACGTCATGTTTTCAGTGGTCCTCATGAAGCTGAGGTGGTGAATGGAAGCAGCTGATTCTGGTCCTGGACGGTTCTGTTGAGGTGAAACCTTTTACAAACTGACCTCAGGCCACATCAACACCCTATGGTCACTTGTTACCCACTATGCATTGTGAGAATAAACAGAAAGCTGATTTATTAACATTTGAACACGGCTGTCATATATCTGACGAGTCATTTCCTGTAATGGATTCATGAAGGGACTTCTGCTGCTTTGGGACAGGAAATCAGATCCATCAGAACTGAACCAGTTCCAAAAGAACCACATTCAGAGACCTTTAGAAAGGTTTGTCTCCACCCAGTGCAGTGATGAGTCAACAGGTCGGCCATGTTGGGAGTGGAGACAACCAGTAAAAGAGCTGGTAGTGTTTTTATTACTGCTGAACCAACAGCATCTCCTACAAATGAGCACAGATCAAGACTTTATCTCTATTATTATGTTAAATACAATTTGTTTAAGCTCATAAGACTGTTAAATCTCAAACCACATGTTTTGGAAAAAAAGAATTAAAAGGTCAAAACCATATTGGAAATAAATCCCGATCTTGTGTGTGTGTGTGCGCGCGCGCGCGAGCGAGAGAGAGAGATTTATTATAAGCATTTACTGAGGGTGACATTAAGCTCCGCCCCCTTAGTAAACTGTCCGCCGCTGAAAGTCAATTAAAAAACAGGTATCGACCCGCCTGCACGTGACCCGAGAGCCAACACGTTTAGTTTAAATTTTATGAATTAAGTTTTTGATAAAGTTTCAAAGTAAAGCTCCGGTTCGGTTCTCCTCATGAACCGGAATGACCTTTAGTTTTATTTATTTTATTCATTTAATCAGTTGCTCTAAACTTAACTAAAACGCAGGTGAAACACCTGAACCAGGTCTCATTTAGTCCGAAATAGAAAGCAAAAAATGACCTGATCACCTCCGAGCCGTGTTGGGTCGATCCGAGTGGTTGTTATGGTAACTATGGAACACTAAGACTGAAAGCTGTACGGAAGCTCGCTGCGTCCAAACGTAACATTTAGCTCTGGTGTTGAACTGAAGTTACCTACTGAAGGTCGCCTGGTTTATTATACCACTTCCTGTTTCCTGCACAATGCTGACAATGAGGAAATTAAAACAAATAAAATTGGAAAAAAAAATTTATGAACTAAAAATGAAAAAATAAATGTATTGCCTGTCAGTCTCTGCGTCTGTCCCTCTGTCTTTGGCCATTTGTCTCATTCTTACAATCTGTGCGTCTCTGGCTGGCTGTCAAGTCTTCTGTCTGCCTCTGTCAGAATGTATGTTCTTTCTGCCCGTCTCCATGTCTTTGTCTCCGTCAGACTATGACAGACGGACAGACAAACAGACTTTTCAGTTTCACTTTTTGAATGGAATAGGCTTTATGCACAGAGTACTTAGTAGAACTTCCGGTTTAAAATTACCTCGCGGGACCATTTCCGGTTCCATTTGAAACGTGAAGATTTCCAGAGTTAGAGTGCATTTCCAGCTAAAGATATTGTTTATAATCAAAACGAGTAATAGTATAGTATAGTACAGAATGATATATATATTATAGCACTAAGAAATGAAGCCATCATATAAGTATCAGCGGACGGGAAGCCTTGACAGCTGAACACTGCTGTGCTCCGTTGTGTACCGCATCAGCTGAATAGAATTCATCAGTCCGTTTCCACACATTTCCACTGAATAAATAACTACAAAAAGGAAGGATTGTGAACTTAAGAAGAGAAAACGTGATCATTTCTAACCACACCGTGTCTGCAGTCCACACTTTGCAGCACAGTAGTCAAAGAGCCGAGTGGAGGAGGCTAATGGAGGAGGCGCGGCGCCGTTCGTGTGTTATTTCACTGGAACAACTATTCTTTTGGTGAATGAAGACTTGGTGTTTGATAACGTACAGCTAGACCAGAGAAAGTTGAAAGTTGGGAAGCAGTTGGAGCCCACGATCACGGCTATATAGATCTGTCTCACTGTTTTTTGATGATGGAAGCTACGAGCTAACGCTGTTAGCTTACCTTCAATTTCATGAATAAAGCTGGTTATATACAGCTTAAAGTCCTTCACCCGCTTGCTCGCAGACGTCTCTGTGTGTTTTTCAAAAATTCGGTGGACATCGTTTACCGTGATGCGCGGCAGGTCTTGAAGAAAACGGGTAAAAAAATCAATTTTGTCCAGTTTGTGTGGGAACAGCGTTGAACCGGAAGGGAGCGGCAGCCTCTATCGCAACCAGGAAGTGACCGTGCATAAACCCCATTACTGAAATAAATTAACTTTTTCATAATACCATTATTTTTGTTATCTCATGTTAACAACTGTAATGGATATTCTGAATATCCTAATGAAGTGTTGACTTACCTGGATATTCAGAATCATATTTGAGCCTCTGATTGTGACAAAGTGGATCGTTTATAAAGAGCACACAGGCACATTTTTACCCAAGGAAGCAGACACTGATGCAAGTTTCCAATAAATAGGATGAATTTATTAATTAAAAATCAGTAGAAAGAATTAAATAACTTCAAAATGACATAAAATGACCACTGGAGATAGGCACCAGCTCCCCCGCGACCCTCTGTGGAGGATGAAGCGGTTACAGAAGATGGATGGATGGATGGATGGATGACATAAAATACTCAGGCTGAGGCTTACCAGAGGGGGGTAGGCCAACTAAAATCTAAACAAACCAAAATCACCCCACTCAGTGTGGCAGGCATTCAGGAGGTGCACAGTGCAGGAGCGCACACACACACACACACACACACACACACACACACACACACACACACACACACACACACACACACACACACACACACACACACACACACACACACACACACACACACACACGTGGGAAGTCCCCACCACCAAGGCCTATGGTCCACTGCTGGAAGCACAGCCTAGAATAAAAGAGAAAGAAGTTAAAAACTTACAAGTCCAAGTCCTCCCCCCCTCCTGTTCCTAAAGGCTCCACCCACTTAGAAGACTGAATATTTTAAGTTGTCTTCTCTTTTAAAATGTTTTAACGACGTCAAACAGTGGCTTAGTGACAACTATTTACAGTTGAACTCTGATAAGACTCAATCATTAATTTTTGCTCCAGAGAACCAAATGAGTGATATTAAGCAGCACCTTGGTTTTTTGGCTGCTTCTGTTAAAGCGGCTCTCTGGAGCATTTTTCTCTGTATCAAAGTTTTCTAAATGTTTTAAATGATATTTCAGGTCTAAACTATGATCTATGGGTTGAGTTCCACAACATCTGTCATTCTGATGAAGACCCTCCTTCCTCCTAGAGACCCCTTTCCATTATTTCTTGCCGCCGACATTTTTCAGCCAATGAAATTCAAATGTCTGCATTCTCTCAACAAGCACGCGCATCGACCAAACCTGTACCAGTAGGGGGCGCTGTCGTACAGGACGCTCCGTGTGTTTCTCTGTTTACCGTCTCAGCCGTTCACTGAGGACTCACAGCTCATTTCTACTAAAAACCTACCCATTCTCCAGCTAAAGATGGATTTATTTTTATTTTTAAACCTTTCACCTCACAGAATGGCAAGGCTTGACAGGATTATGCGTTTATTTTGGTCAGAAAGTTCATCCAGGGCCGAGTCAAGTTCAGCTTCAGAGTCCAGCAGCAGCTCTCTGCTAACAGAGCTAATATCAGAAGCAGCAGGGACAGAGAGGGCTCATCAGACCCTCGTAGTATTGTTGGAATAAGATTGTGAACTGTGAGTGATTAAACCCTACACATTGAGCTGTACAGTTCATGTCCGAAGTATATGCGCCGCGTGCACGCGCGCACACGCGACCAGACGCGCGTGTCGAGATGTTTTGAGGAGGAGCCTTTGGACGCTAGATTCAAAAACTGCTCTCTTGCTGAAATCCTCCGGAGTGCTGCTTTAAACCAAACGTCAGAAACCTTGGTATCATTTTAGATTCTGCCATGTCATTAGAGGGACATTCACGAACATTAATCCGTAACTGCTTTTTTCAACTGAGAAATATCTCTAAGATCAGAACTCTAGTTTCAAAAGCAGAACTAGAGATGATTATTCATGCTTTTATTTCATCTCGCCTTGATTACGGTAACAGCCTTTTTACATGTCTGAACAAGAAAGATCTGTCTCGCCTCCAGTCAGTTCAGAATGCTGCTGCAAGGCTTTTAACCAACACACAAAAGAGTCAGCACATTACTCCAGTTTTAAGATCCCTGCACTGGTTACCAGTGCATTTTAGAATTCATTTTAAACTTTTAGTTTTTACTTTTAAAGCCATGCGTGGTCAGGTCCCTGTTTATATCTCAGACCTTTTAAAACCCTACAGTCCTCCTCGTAGTTTGAGGTCTACTAGTCAGAGGCTGTTGGAGGTTCCTAGATCACATTTTAAGTCCAGGGGAGATAAATCTTTTAAAGTAGTGGCTCCAAGATT
>SSNR01000206.1:889125-900059 GCA_006937965.1 Callopanchax toddi
CCATGCGTGGTCAGGTCCCTGTTTATATCTCAGACCTTTTAAAACCCTACAGTCCTCCTCGTAGTTTGAGGTCTACTAGTCAGAGGCTGTTGGAGGTTCCTAGATCACATTTTAAGTCCAGGGGAGATAAATCTTTTAAAGTAGTGGCTCCAAGATTATGGAACACGTTACCTCCTCCTCTGCGTAGCCTGGATTCTGTTGACTCTTTTAGGAAACAGTTGAAAACTCATTTATTCAGGCTGGCTTTTAACTGATTTTAGGTTGCATGATGTTTTTGTTTTATCATGTTTTTATTTTGTGTTTTATCATGTTTTTATTTTGTGTTTTATCATGTTCTTATTTTGCATTTTATCATGTTCTTATGTTTTTATCTTTTGCGTTTTATCATGTTCTTTTCAAGTTTTTATTTTGTGTTTTATTATGTTCTTTTCAAGTTTTATCCTTTGTGTTTTTATAATTGTTTTATTGTAAAGCACTTTGTGGCCATTGGCCTGAGAAAGGTGCTATATAAATAAAGTTATTATTATTATTATTATTATTATTAGAGTGATGTCCCTGGTTGGTGTGGTCATTACTGTAGATAAATTACTCATAGACGCCACAGAACGACCCAAACATCCCTTTAAAGTTATGAAGGGTTTTGAATGTTTGAGGACTAGTTCTTTTGAGTTTGAGTTTTTTAAACTATAGCATCAAAATGTTGTAAATCCCTGTTTTACCCATGATAAAATACATTTTACTAAAGAGAGGATGGCTTAGAACGATTATTCTTGAGGTGTGAAAGCATGTATTTTTGTGTAACAGAGTGTGATTGTGTACGTATTGTACAACATGATGTGTTTGGTTCAGCGCCTTTGGCTGGAAACATGTGGTAAACTATGTATTGTTAGGATGAATGGGGCTCTGTGGCTGTACAGAGGATTAGCAGGAGAATGGTGTGTGACTGCTAAAAGGCTGCGATTCAGTTATGTTACTCTGCAACTCACCATCTCTCATCTTCACCTGCTGCTCCTACAGGGACACATCCGTGGTGCAGCTGACTGCTCCACCTCTGTTGACCTGTTTTGAGAGCTTCTAAACTTCCTCACAACTTTTTCCCTAAACTGAAGAAAATATGGAGAATAAGCACACCTTTCTGTATTTTGCATACGGTAGTAACCTACTGAAGGAACGCCTTCAGCTGAAGAATCCCTCTGCGACAGTGCACTGCGTGGCAAGGCTCAAGGTCTGACCCAAGAATCATCTACATTCTGATCTGTATACACACGGCAAAGTAAATATAATACAATTTTTGTTTTTTAGGACTATAAATTAGTTTTTGGCAACCACAATGGCCTTGCCAGTGTCCGGTGGCATGGTGGTGTAGCCACCATTGAGCGCAGCCCAGGAGATGAGGTGTGGGGTGTGGTGTGGAGGCTGAACATCACTGATCTACAGTCTCTAGACAAGTAAACTGCTCTTTTATGACTTTTCTTTCAAATGTCCTCATTTTGATCCCCTTGATTGTTTTCCTGTGAAACTCACTGGTGTGTGTGTGTGTGTGTGCACATTCAAGTCAAGAGGGCATCATGCTGGGTACTTAC
This sequence comes from Callopanchax toddi, assembly GCA_006937965.1. Classification (NCBI taxonomy): domain Eukaryota; kingdom Metazoa; phylum Chordata; class Actinopteri; order Cyprinodontiformes; family Nothobranchiidae; genus Callopanchax; species Callopanchax toddi. The sequence goes on from SSNR01000206.1 coordinate 890,709, forward strand.
AGTCCTGTGGCACTATCTGTGAAAACAAGAGGTGAGGAGCTGAACTGTCGCACCTACATCATGAACAGTTGTGTGTATGCTCCGCCGTCTCCACAGTATCTTCAGGTAAGAACCGATTGTGTTTTTAAAGTTTATCACACAACTTTTTAACCATCTGACCTACAGGATTTGTTTGTATCTGTTCTAAAGGTGTTTTCTCACCTGTGCTCTGGTTCTTTAGGTCGAATCAGTTCCTCTTCCGTTTAACTGTTCATTTTCACTGCCGTTTGATTACTTTTCATGAATAAATCTAAAAAACAAGCTAAATGTTTCAGTGTAAACCAGGTGAGTGCATTCAGTCTGTTGGTTGGTCAGATTGTCTGGGGGTGGGTCTAGCAGAAGGTGCTATGTTCTGATCCTGAGTTAGTTCACAACACGGTCTAACCTCTGGTCTGGTCTTTTATTTCATGAGTCAGAGCTGATAAATCTAGTCATCTGCTCAGATATCAGGGAGGTCATACATTTTGTTGTTTGCCCATGTGAGCCCTCGCTTCATTTACCACTAGCTAGAAGCTGTACTAATGTGTGTGTGCCCTCTTGCATCCTAGAATCCATCTAGGGCGTTTGTTTCAGACGACCCCTGGTCGTTGGTGTCAGATGGAGGTCAGCTCACGTTCATACTATAAGCAAACAGAGACCACCTCCTCCAACAGGTCTTGATATAGTTCTTTAGTTCCATCCTAGGACAATCACTGTGCTCACACCAAACAAAAAAAACTGAACCAAGGAAGAAAACGGACCAGAGTTCAATTTAAACGGACCTGAGTTCCCTATATACTGTAAATGGACCAGAATTCTATCTAAACAGGCCAGAGTTCCATACAAATGGACTAAACAATGCAGGGAGGGGTGGGGGGTGGGGGGTGGACCGCACATTAACAAACTGCTGAAATGCCACCACAAAATAGAGTGAATAATAATAAAAATGGATAAAACTAAAGTTAATAATAATGAAATGGGAAAGGTATTTTAAAAAAGTTTACAGTATTCACTCTCAGACAGGTTGTCCCTTCACCCCACGAGAAGATCCTAGACCCAGCTTAACAAGAACAAACACAAAAAACAAATAGGACTCAGTATTTACAAGTAGCAAGTGTTATTCTCTTAAACAGTATTTTAAACTTTCATCAGGGGTGAACACAATTTTTCCTTTGAGGGATTTAGGGGAGAACCTGGCGCTGGTGCCTGTTACTCACCACATCTCTGTGGTTAGGGTTAGGGTTAGTAACCCTAACCAAAGAGTTCATCATGTGACCATAGATGACATGATGACCATTAACCAATTCTCATCCATGACAGAACAGCGTGCCAGTTAATAAAGAATGAAAAGAGATCAGTTTAAACTCTACATCTACTTTTGTTCATGACAACAGGTGATTGTGATGGGAGCAGAGCAGAATGGCTTGCCAAAGGACTACCAGGAGAAACTTCAAGCAACCAAGACCAACATGTATAAAGGTCCCCTGCCAATTACACTTGATCTGGATTGAGCCAGGAAATGGGCCGGGGAGTCAGCCGAGCATCATTCTGATACCTAGAAACTCACAGTACGGTTTCTGATGTTACATTAGATAAGTCATAATAATAAAAATTCAAGAGGACTCCCATGCACTGTCGTTTCAAATGTTATACAAACTTTGTATAAGTCAGTATCATTAACTGCAGCTGAACAATTTCATGGCTAACATTAAAGGGATGTTTGGGTTCTTCTATCAGTTATTATGTACGGTAAGGACCTCACCCACTGGTGACATCACTCAACAGATTCTCCATTTATTCTGACAAGCTCTGTAAACAGAAACACAAAACCTCTCAGGATCTCAGGAGGGACAAACAGTTTATACATAAATAAATCACTTTTATACTTTTGACATACCTGATGAGCTCAGTAAACACAAAATGTATAACATTAATGGCTGTCCGCTCCAATTACAGAACACATTTTGTGTAATTATCCATTCATCCATTTCCTATAGCCGCTTCGTCCTCCACAGAGGGTCACGGGGGAGCTGGTGCCTAACTCCAGTGGCCAAGGGGCGAGAGGTGGGGGACACCCTGGCTGGGTCACCAGCTTATTGCAAAGCCACACAGAGACAAACAGGACAAACAATCAGTCACACACCCACTTATAGGGACAATTTACCAATCAACATAACATTCATGTTTTTGGTCTGTGAGAGTAAGCCAGAGCACCCAGAGAGAACCCACACATGCATGGGGAGAACATGCAAACTCCATACAGAAAGGCCCCCGAGCTGAGGAAGTAAAGTAAGTAAAGTAAAGTAAGTAAAGTTTATTTATATAGCACCTTTCACAGAAAAAATCACAAAGTGCTTCACAGAAAACAGAATCAAACATGATAAAACAAATAAAATTATTAAAACAAATAAAATATCATTACAAATCAAAATCATTAAACAACAACAAGAGAACATAAAAGAGTTATTTAAAAGCAGTTTTGAATAATTGGGTCTTCAGCTGCTTTTTAAAGGAGTCCAGACTGTCTATACAGCGTAAAACTAAAGGAAGGTCATTCCAAAGTCGCGGTGCAACAGACTGGAAGGAGCGATCACCTCGACTTTTAAATCTGGTCCTTGGAACTGTTAGGAGATTCTGGTCTGTGGACCTGAGAGCTCGGGTTGGAGCGTACGGCTTTATCAGTTCAGTAACATAAACAGGAGCTTGACCATGTAGGGCCCTGAAAGTTAGAGTCAGGATTTTAAAATGAACTCTACATTTAACAGGTAACCAGTGCAGAGACTTCAGAATAGGAGTGATGTGATCTTTCCTGTTTGCTCCAGTGAGGAGCCTCGCTGCAGAGTTCTGGACCTGCTGAAGGAGCACCAGCAGAAACCCACGACCTCCTTGCTGCGAGGCAACAGTACTGACATGAGGGGCCGATATTTAACTTTTTTATTCTGTCATGAGACTTTGGCTTCACAATGATGTGGTGGTTTATCCACTACAACTCTCTGCCTTTGATGATTTTATCAGCTGGAAACCTGTAAAATGTTACGTTACAGTCAGGGCCGGATTTAGCCGGCCCTACCAAGGGGGGCAGGTAGAATACCAGGGGGGNGGGTAAGTCTGGTTGCACTAAGAATTTTTGGGGTGTCACATCCCCCTAATCCCTAAAATGAATAGAAAACTATGCTGTCATTATTACAGTTTCCGTATCCATTCATTTATCTTCTTCTTTGATTCATCCTGGCACTACCCTCTGCATTTACCCGGGCTTGGGACCGGCACCAAATAGGAAACTGGCTTGTTCCCTCTTGGGGCTGCATTAATCTTTTTTATTCAATCAATCAATCAATCAATCAATCAATCAATCAATCAATCAATCAATCAATCAATCAATCAATCAATCAGTCAGTCAGTCAGTCAGTCAGTCAGTCAGTCAGTCAGTCAGTCAGTCAGTCAGTCACAAAGTCTGTCTGTCTGTCTTCTTTGTGTATTTGTTTGTCCGTTTTATTTTTTATGGTTCACATAATGTATATCAGTTATTATGGCATCAGTCGTCTGCTTTTCTGTGCTAAAGTCCTAACAGATCTGTTCATATCTAGGTCTGATTTTCTGGGATGTGCTTGTTTATTTCAATAAATTTGGGGTCTTTTGCCAGTGTGTAGTCAACCATTTTAAAGAAAAAGTAGATGTACCTGTACTGCACCCTCCTTGCCCATGCCTAGATTCGGGCCCGGTTACAGTCCTCTTTTCATCTATTTGTGGAGCCTACAGCACTGTGCATGTGTTAATCATCCTGACAGATTTCGCTTTGCCACTATTTAGCTCAGTTTATTGACAACTGACAGATAATAACAGTGGTGGTCAGCGGGGATGTGCCGTCCTCTTGCCCTCTGGCCAGAAGCTTGGGTGCGTGACATCACGCGTCAGTGGGTCTATATTATCTGTTAATACACCTCTACAGTTTAGCATGAGATGGTTTGTTTAGCTTGTTTCAACAGATTAAAGGCACACTATGTAACTTTTCCCATATTTTAAAATCTTTTCCTTAAGCCAGTATGTGTTAATATGACCCTTTATAGGGAAAGTCACTCAGCCCCATCTGCTGCTTGGATCCAGAATACCACGTTTGCAACTTCTGATTCTCCCGTCCGGTGCCCCGGAAATCTCAGTCATGTATCTCGCAAGGGTTAGGCTAACCCAATGTGGCTAGCTGTTATGCTAGCACCGGAGTGTTTTTAGCTCATGATTCCTGATTTTTTTCAATCTCTCCCTGCTTGAACACAGCTGATTTCTTTGAATGAGTGATGAACCGCTCCAGTAAAAAGCAATGAAGGCTGAGGAGACATTTCAACAGTTAGATTTAGGCGTTTCTAAGCATAAACAATGGTGCTAAAGTTTTTATGACAGTGATTTAAAACAGACACTAGGGGGTGCCAAAACAAGCAAAACTGCATAGTGTGCCTTTAAGATTCCTATTTACTATTCTATTGTACTGCTGCAGCATAAACACCATAAGTTAAATAAATGAGTATTACTTCAGTATAAAGACTGCTTCCTGTTTCTAGAGACTCTGATCACTTTGAGTGACATCACTAGTGGGTGTGGTCCTTTCTGTAGATACATAACTGATAGAACGCCACATCAGAATGACCCAAACGTCCCTTTAAGTTTTAAGTCAAGGTCTGTTTGTAAAGGTCAGTCACTGACAAAACACAGCAACATATTTTAACAGCTACGTATTGTTGTTTTGATTTTAACAACTGTCATGTGTGGTCCTTTGTGTTCTATTAGTTTGTAAATGAAATCATCTCATTTGCTCCAATAAAAATAAAAAATGAATAAAAACATGCATTTTGGTTTTTTCCCTTCTCATCAAAGCTGCCAAAAAAACAAAACATTGTTGACATTGGCCTCCAGCATCTCATTGATCCTGTGTTCTGCTACAGCCCGCCTTGAAAACGGCAGACGATGGGGCCGCAGCCGAATGGGTCTTGTCTCACCAGTGTCAATGCTGTGCTGGACCAGGTTGGTGTGGCAGGTCTGGTAAATGCTAACTCTGCCCCTGGCTCAACACCTCACAGCTCCGTTGGTACCGCTCATGCACTGCTTGTCTTGTCTCTGCGGATGGCAGCCCAGTGGATGCCTTGCCCATCAACCTTGAGTGCATTGGTGCATTGGCTTGTTGTACCCGCTCCTGGCCTTGGCAGTGGCTGTAGCAACATCTATTACTGAGTGAACTTCATGTACCTGCGTCGGCGATGCGGTGGAGAGACACCTGTTAGACCAGTAGCCAGAAATTCCTCCAAACAGCTGGCTTTCTCTTCAAGAAAGTCTGGATTGTTCTCTGATATTGTTTCTGGCTTTTATTCTCCATCACCCCAAAATAATGAAACCAAAAATTACTGTAAGAATTAAACTTTTGGAGGACAATATAAGCATACTCCAGTTTTATTTATATATACCATGATTAAAACGTGCGTACAAACCTTGTTTTAATGCTGGGATGTAATGAGTCTCTCATACATTTGTTTCAACTTATTAAATCAGTGAAAGCAAAATACATTTGTCCTCAACAGCATAGCCAAGGCTACTATAATATTTTGTATAGTTAAAATAAAGGGGCTGATGCTGAGTAGGTATGCATGATTATACTTTCAGTGGTTTGTCATTTCTCTATATTTATAAGCTTTGTTTTATTGATGTTAAAGGTGTGGTTTACTCAAAACCCATTTTTTCATGTTTTTTCTGATTAATATTGATCACTCTGAGCTTTTCTTGCAGTCTAAACATGAAAACAGTCTTCTACATGCATCTCCAGCTTTAGCGTCTTATTTAAAATCGAGGATGAAATGCTAGGATTTGAAAAACCTCGCGGATATACGTCACAACGCAAATTTGCATACATAGTCTGGCCCATCTTGGCTCACCCCCGCCCCACAGGCAGGCCTGGCTATTGCACAGGCTAGATATGGCTTGAGCCTAGGGGCCCCATGTGGTCTGGAAGCACCATTGGCCAGTAAAAAATCTATTGTTTTATTTAAATTTACATGCAAGAATAGTCCTCAAGTGAATTGACCCACAAAATCGTAAACGACACAGATTTTTCATGATCTTGTCTCATGTTATGTGACACGTAATGTTCATGTATAGAAACAGAACACAGGCAAAAAAAGGTGCGCTCTCAGCTTCTCTCTCTCTCTCTCTCTGTCCAACCCGACCTGAAACAATTAACTTAATAACTTGACCCGGGCTAAAATTGAGACCTCTACAGCAGACTGCGGTTCTGCTGTGCGTGGACCTGTGTCCTGGGGAAAGAGGCGTGTCTAGATCAGGGGCGTGGCAATGGGTGGGCCCAGGCCCACCCACTGTGAACCATTGCCCACCCAATCAAATGCAAGTAGTGCTCGTTGCAGAACCAGAAAGGCGGAGCCGCACCAGGATCAGCCCCGCCCATTCAACCAGTCAGCCCTGCCCCGCTTCACAGCCCCGCTGACTTGTTTTTTTTTTTATTAACTTTATTGCAACCAGGGTCAGCCCTCCTCCTCTGTTTTTTTAAAATAACTTTATTGCAAAAGAGTGAATTTACAAGAAAATAACTGAATATCTGCCTGTTTCTCCTTCTGTTCCCCCTTGTTTTCAGGATAAAACATCTCCTCAAAATTGATTAAATGTCTCGGGGTTTCAGTCATGTTTTTGTAACAGTATTAGTTTGTGAATGAGAAACGTTAACGTTTTCTGTCATACAAACTATAACGAGAGACAGTGAGCCTAACAGAGAAAGCTGAACTAGCCCACTTTGCTTCGTAGCATTAGCCGCCATTAGCCGGCTAGCAGCTCCTGGCGTGGGCCAAAGCACCGGGGAAACCCTGAGCGCTTTGCGGACCCGCAGCACGTAGCTCTACAGACCCAGCGTAGCATTAGCCGCTGATAGCAGCTGTTAGCGCTCTGTGGCCTAACCTGGCGGGGGCCCAAAGCACCGGGGGAACCCTGAGCGCTTCGTGGACCCGCAGCAAAAAGCTGCACCAGACCAGGAGTACGAAGCTCCGCGGACACGCTCGCAGCATTACCCGACAACGAGGTGTTGCATCTCCGCCGGACTTTGTGCTCTGGGTACGGCGGAGATGCAACACCTCGTTCTCGGATCTAACAGCCCAGTGTAATAGTCCAATATAACTAGTCAATCACACGGGAGGTGTGGGAGCTGACTCTGATGGAATGGCCGGGTCTGATTGGTTGAATGGGCGGGGCTGAACCTGGTGCAGCTCCACCTTTCTGGTTCTGCAGCGAGCAGCCTCTCATCAAATGGCTTCCTCAACAAAATTATATATAAATTTGTTTTATTTTTGAGGGGTGTCATTTAAGTCATTATAAAATGAAATGAAATAGAATAATATTTTACATTAACAGCATGAATGTGTTGTGGTGATTTCAGTTAACTATTATCTATTACATCATTTCCAAGTCTTGCTGTCGTTGGCTATTTTGAATAATTTCGGAACTCTCCAGACAAGCTATGGCTATGTACTATGCTGCTGTCACTTGTAGTTTCAACCAAAGCATTTTAGAAATGGCAAAACAAAAAGTCATTTCAAAGTTTTTCAAAAAACAAAAAGTGGAGGACCTGGCTGAAGATGTCAGAGAGCAAAACCTGTTACAGGTTTACTGTGCTTTGGAATTTGGATGCTTTATTCAAAGATTTCTCTGTTGGTTTCTGATATTGTGATCCCTCGCGCTTTTGTGGTTCACCTTTTGCTGCCTTGCAGTTTTGCGGACTGTTTTTGTGCAAATTTGCATGCTTCTTAATTTTTGTTTTACAGCACATTGTGTCCCGACTCCTCGCTGCGCGCTGAGAGTCTGGATGAGTCGCACCCCTTATTCTCCCTTTCCTTTGTGAACTTTTTTGTCTGCAGCAAGGTGAGAATTAAAATCTACACTTTTACAGGTAGAAAAGATGTTTTGAACTGATTGACAGACTGCAAAATCAGAACCATGGACAGCAGCTGTCACATCTCCAAACGGTGCGCTGCAGCTCCTCTCTTTATTCCTCTCTCTCTGTCTGACCCGAAATAATTAATGTAATTTGACCCGACCCGATGGCTCGGCCTGAAATTGAGACATTTAGTGATAAATACAACGCACCTTTATTGTGTCACACTGTGAAGTCAGAAGATGTTTGTGTGCACACATTCCTGATCATGTCTCTGAAATATGTAGCCATATGTAGGTGTGCAAACCAGAGTCAATGATTGTTTAACCATCAAAGCTCATGCAAAGGAAGATCTGCAGTCATGAAGTTATGTAAAATGTAGCCAGGGAGTCGCTACATTTTAGCACAAGTTTGCTCCGACTTCTTCGTGACCGCACTCTTCCAATGCAGTGCCTGTAAACAGGAAGACACAGAGTGTCCTGTGCACGGTCTCACCTTTATAGGTCTGCGTGATGTGCATGCATGTTGATTGACAGATGACAATGTGGAAACTCTTGTGGTCAAAATCTTCATCTTCTCTTCATCTATAAAACCCCCCCGCCCACCCCACCATCACCACCACACACAAAGGAACTATTATTAATATTAAATGAACCTCTGAATCCCTACAGTAAGAGATGAAGTCATTATCTCTCTACTGGTCGTTTAGGTGGAATTAGTTGTACGAGAGCAGATGAAGTTTCTAGTTTCTGAACAGTTGCTGATGGTCCAGTTTTCTGTTTCGTTTTTGGACAGCGTCCCACAGTGTTTCCACTGGCTCGGGCAGTCCGGCAGCATCCCCTGGTCCATCGTCTCTCCATCTGACCACCACCACTCTCCTCCCAGGAAGCGCAAACCTACCCAAACCTGGAGAACACAAAATTACCTTTGAACAAAAACATCAAAATAAAGAGAAATCCTACAGTTTTCTGATCCGACTGAATGTTATAGATTGACAGATTTTAATCTTTGGTAATGAGTTTATACTCTGTAACCTCATCGGTGGTGGTTCTGTAGATCCTGTCTCTGATGTAGCTGTAGTCAGACGAGGCTGTCAGGCTCAGGAGGTCGTACTGGTACGATGTTGTCGTCATGTTCCTGCAGTAGCTCAGGGCACCCTCCCACGTCATGTTCTCAGTCACAACCACCAGGTTGTCATCGAAGCAGAGGAACTGAAGATATGTGGAGCAAGTCGTCATGTACCACTTTTCAGTTGACCAACGATAAGAGCCACAGCTGCCAATATCTACGTTTCCTACGGCCCAGTTCTCACTCACTGAGACGTCATCTCCTGTCACACCTTCACCTGTTCTGAAACAAACACAAGAACAACGTGAAGCTGAGAGTTGGAGCTTTTTAAATCTCTTTTAAACTTACTG
>SSNR01000206.1:904505-920816 GCA_006937965.1 Callopanchax toddi
TCTAGCCACAGCAACCCGCCGATAATGGAATCTGCAAAGATTACCAGTAAAGCGGAGGTAAATCCACAGCTGCGAACATGCTCCTGTGGAAATAAAATCTCGAGCTGGGACACTCACCAACTGTGTGTGACGTGTCTCGGTCTCAAACATGCCCAAGCGGCCCTTGAGTCCACCGAGGACTGCTCGCACTGCGACCGTTTCTCCCTCAAGGTGCTTCGTCGCTGTCTGGCCCGTCAGGGTAATCTGTCCGGAGGCGACCTGCTGATGGCGTCGGCAGCAGCAGTCATCCCAGGAGCGGTGAGTCAGATGCTCACGCTGCCTGATGAAGCTCAGCCCTCAACCAGCTGGGGCGAGATGCTGGACGCTGCTGACCCACTGGATACGAGCGGACATGGTCTCATAACCACCCCGCCCGAATATCCCCCGGCCGGTGAGTACGAGGACTCGGACGCAGGCTCCGAGCTCCTCCTCACCAACGAAGATGAGGAAGACTATCCCCTTCTGGCGCTCTCTAGGCGGGCTGCACAGCCCACAACCTCCGGTGGTGCTCAGGCGGGTGATGGTGACTCATCTTTGGCTGCCGCGGATTTGGACCTGCAGGACGTGTGCAAACGCGCTGCGGCCAAACTTAATATCCAGTGGCCCGAAGTTCAGGCTGAGGTGGTATGTTCACGTTATGACGGGAAGAAACTACCGAAAGCCAAAAGAACGGGAAAACAGCTCATGCCATTTTTCCCAGAACTTCTTGAGGAGCTTGGCGTCTCCTGGCGCTCCAGGCCCTACAGAGACAAACATCCAGTAGGGGGCAGCTCAGCGCTGGACTGCAAAGGGATGGATGACCGCGGTCTCAAACAGATGCCCCCGTAGAGCAAGCTGTGGCGGAGCACCTACACCCGAAGGCCCCCATGTCCTCGGGCGGGCCCGCCCTCCCCTCCAGAGCGGACAGGTTCCTGTCCAGCCTGACGGAGAAGTCCTACAAAGCGGCTGCTCTGTCTGTGCGGGCCCTGAACGCAACATCGCTGCTGATGGCATATCAGGCTGAGCTGGAGGAGGAGATGACTGCTTCACCTGATGCTGGACTGTGGGAGGAAGTATGCATCATCACTGGTCACTGCCTCCACCTCCACAAGGTTGCAGTTCAGGCTCTGGGCAGATCCATGGGGTTGATGGTCCTACAAGAAAGAGCTCGATGGTTAAATTTGACCACGCTGACCACCAAGGAGAAAGAGGATCTCCTGGATACCCCCATCACTCCACAGGGGATTTTTGGTGCGGCTTTCACCTCGATGCAAAAGCGGTGTGAGGAAAAGAAGCGTGAGGGTGAAGCTCTCAAGCTGTGTCTGCCAAGACGAGCTCCACCCGCTGCTGCAGCAGCTTTCCAGCGGCTCGCCCTCCTCCAGCCTTCAGGACTCCGCAGCTGCCTAAGCCGCAAACTGGTCCACAGGCTCAGCGAAGAGCAGTGCCCGCCAGGTCCCCATGGCAACAGAGACCTGAGGCTGCACGCTCAGAACCGCCGCCGCCGCCACCGCCACCCACCTCCACTCACCTCCACTCAGGGTGGGTGGAGGAGGAAACGTCAGGCCTGACGCTTCCCTCGGCGATGGAGGGATGAGCGAGCTGGACTTGCTCTCCCGGCTGGCACCGTTCACGAGCCCGACCAGAGAGTTAAGAAAAGTTTGGCGCACGAACGGTGGACTGTTCGAACCCACTCGGTTCTGTGTTCATGTTCCACGAGTTGTTTGCAAATGTGGCGACACAAATTTATGCATTTTCTTTTGTCAAAAAGAAATAAACAATGTAAAGCTGTCGCAACCAGGCATTGTGCCGAGGGCGCAGCAGAAAAAAAAATGTTGAAAAACATAATAAACTCAGAGGCTCGAGGGAAGATGGACACTCGCTTTCCCAGCGAAGTGAGACATCTTCCTTTTCAGAGCGACTCTGTGGCAGCTTGCGGCCCTCGCGCATGCGCAGCACAAAGCGAGCGCGCCTGCTGCCAGACTCCACAAGGGGGAGCCAGTACTCCACTCAACACAGAGTGGCCTGTCAGTCCCCTGTCACTGAGAATGACAGAGTGGGAAAAATGCACAGATTCAGACTGGATTCTGAAAACAATAAACCGCGGCTACAGGCTGCAGTTCGCAGTACCTCCCCCAGTGTTCAATGGCGTGATACAATCACACAGGAAATACCTCCGATTTGCATTTCAGGGGAAATGTTACGAGTACCTTGTCCTTCCCTTTGGCCTCTCTCTGAGCCCGAGAGTATTCGTGAAATGCACAGAGGCGGCTGTGGCTCCGCTCAGGGGTTGGGGCATCCACGTGGCCATGTACATAGACGACTGGCTGATTGCTGCGCCATCTCGGGAAGAAGCAGGACGTCATGTGACACTGCTGTCAGAACACATACTGGCTCTGGGTTTCCAAATAAACGGGGAGAAGAGCTGTCTTCTCCCATCCCAGAAAATCTCCTTCATCGGCTTACTGCTGGATTCAGCTCAGGCCAGAGTGAGACTGTCAGAGGACAGAGTGAAAGCATTGACAGGCTGCCTGTCCCTGTTCCGCCGGGGCAGTCAAGTACCCCCTTGGCCTTTCAGAAGGCTGTTGGGGCTAATGGCCTCAGCCTTGGCGGTGATACCACTGGGACGCCTTCACATGAGAGGGATCCAGTGCTGGGTGGCCACCCAGGGGTTAAATACCCTCTCATCCCGCAAAGTGAGAATCTCAGCAGCCTGCATGGCTGCACTGCGTACCTGGAAAAATGTACACTTCCTCACTCAGGGTGTACACATGGGTGTGGTGCAGAGCCGGAAGGTTGTGACCACAGATGCCTCCCTGTCAGGGTGGTGGGGCATCTTCGAAGGACGAACGATAAATGGGTCCTGGAGCTCACAGATTCGTTCGTTTCACATAAATTATTTAGAGCTGTTGGCTGTTCGCCTCACACTGGAACATTTCCTCCCTTTCCTGATGGGAAGTCATGTGCTGGTCAGGACAGACAACACCACTGTAGTGGCTTATATCAACCGACGAGGGGGGGGGGGCTCACGTCCCTGCACCTGCACCTGCTAGCTCACAGATTAATAATCTGGAGCAGCAGGCATTTTCTGTCACTGAGAGCCACTCATGTCCCGGGGGTGCTGAATCAGGGGGCAGACCTGCTCTCCAGAAGGAACCCCCTGTACACAGACTGGAGGCTCCATCCCGAGGTGGTCAAGATGGTCTGGCAGCGCCTCGGGCAGGCCACTGTGGACCTATTCGCCTCACAGGAGAACGCCCAGTGTCCCCTGTTCTTCTCTCTGCAGGATCAGGCTGCGCCTCTGGGTGTGGATGCCTTCGCTCACGAATGGCCGCGGGTCCTGCTTTATGCGTTCCGTCCGATTGCACTAATCTCCCCAACTCTGGACAGAGTTCGGAGGGAGGGCCTCTCCGTGATCCTCATAGCACCGCACTAGCCGGCAAAACACTGGCTGGCGGAGATAACTCAGCTTCTCCACGGGGAACCGTTCCCGCTTCCGCTGAGGAGAGACCTGCTGTCTCAGGCCCGGGGGGAAATCCTCCACCCCCACCCAGAGAGGTTGTCCCTTTGGGCCTGGCCTGTGAGGGGTTTAATCTGAGGACCATGGGCCTCCCACAAAACGTGATTGAAATGATCCGGAGTGCCAGGGCTCCGGCAACTAGGTCACTGTACGATCGAAAATGGTCAATTTTTGAAAAATGGTGTGCTGAAGCACACAAAATACCTTTTCAGTGTCCTGTTGGGACAGTTTTGGCCTTTTTACAGGACCTGGTGGATAAGGGAAAATGTTTTTCCACTGTTAAGGTTTATTTGGTTGCTATCTCAGCCTGCCACGTTGGTTTTCAGGAGAAAACTGTGCGACAACACCCCCTGGTGGGCAGGTTTATGAGAGGAGCACGCCGTCGGCTCCCTGTTAGTAAACCTCTGGCTCCCTCATGGGACCTTCCTCTGGTGTTGAAGGGTTTGACTGGTCCGCCTTTTGAACCATTAGAGGATGTGGAACAAAAAATTTTGACACTGAAGACTGTTCTCCTCCTAGCAATAGTCTCAGTCAAGCGTGTGGGTGAACTACACGCCCTCTCTGTGCATCCTTCATCTGTTCAGTTCTCTGCAGGAAGAGACAGGGTGACTCTGCGTCCCAATCCTGCTTTTACACCAAAGGTGCTGGGAGCTTGCACCTCAATTGATTTGGTGGCATTTAGTTCTCCACCTTTTGCTTCACAAGAACAGCAGCACCTGCACACTCTGTGCCCAGTGCGTGCTCTGCACATTTATATGGACAGAACCAGGAATTTAAGGAAAAGTGATCAACTTTTCGTTTCCTGGGCCTCAAATAATTTGGGGAATCCTGTTTCTAAGCAACGGCTTTCTCACTGGATTGTGGGCGCAATGGCTCTGGCGTATACATCTGGAGGGCTGCAGCCCCCAGAGGGTTTACGTGCCCATTCCACGAGAGGCCTCACAACGTCATGGGCTCTCTCTAGAGGAGTGCCTATTGAGGATATATGTGCGGCTGCGAGTTGGTCATCTCCCCACACATTTGCTAGATTCTACAGTCTTGACATTACAGCTACGCCTCTGGCTCATTCAGTGCTCAGTATGGCCGCTGTTACATCAGTCAGTCAGGAGTAACTGGCTCTAAGATGGTTTAACGTAGGGCTGCATAGCAATCCGGGAGTCAGGATTTTCCCATAGTGAGACACGAAACGAATACTATCAAAGAGAACTTTAGGTTACTTGCGTAACCCCGGTTCTCTCAGTAGCATGAGTGAGTGTCTCACCGGGCCACCCTCCTTGCTGGTGCGTAGCGAGGAAGAGGTGGACGTTTTTGAATAATCTTTCAGTGCAGAGCTGGCCCTATATATATTATAGGGGAGGGGCCTGGACTCTGTCTGCACGGACAGACTTACCTCCAGCCAATCCTGGCTGGCAGAGTGTAATAGGAGCTTCTGATGAGGTCACGCCTGAGGCGTTCCCATAGTGAGAGACTCACTCATGCTACTCAGAGAACCGGGGTTAGGCAAGTAACCTAAAGGTTCTTTGTGGTTCTTTGCTAAGTTTTCTGCTAAATGTTTGCACAACACTAGTTCACCTCTTGAGTTTAGGAGGCTTGTTGTTCCAGAATGATTCACAGGAAGTTTTTACAAAGAAAAACATTCCTCTGTAGCAGCAGCAGCAGCAAAATTCCCCAAGGAAAAGACAAAAGCCTGAAAGAGTTAGAATATTGGGTTTTTCTTACAAGAAACTTAAAGACTGTCTGAAATACTGCAAGAAAATCTGTCTTTGTGAACGCAAAATATAAAGAAATGAGGGCTGACTGAATTTTTGCATAGTACCGTATACTGTATCTTCAGTCTGCCATTTAAAATTCACTAATGTAAATCATCAGAATGTCTTCTTAAAGATTTAAATTCAGTAATTTCCCTGTAGCCTGGTCACTTCAGCTAAGCACAAAGGCTGCTTTGAATGTTGGACATTTGAACCAAACAACCAAACAGCGCTGGTGGCTGAAAGGCTGCTTTTAGTTGACTTGTTAGATACTGAACTCTAAAGTGTCCTAGTTCTGTCTGATTGGTCCATTATTGTCTACAGTGGACCCATCAACTCTTTATATGGCAGATTTTTTTCCATCGCCTGACTGAGCTCAGTCTGAACTTATGTAAATCCTGATAAGATACAGGTCACCTGTAGACAGGACATACAGGTATTAGCCAAGTGAAGCCAGAAAGATCTCTGCCAAACAACCATTTAAACAGACGCTTCAGACAAACACGGGCAGTCTCTGCAGCTAAGGAATTGTTTGTCTTTTACTCGCACAGAGTAGTTTATTTTAAGAAAAGTAGAAAATAAAGAAAAGATCTCCTTTTCTTGGCATGACAAAGGAGAGTCCTGGCAAAGTTACCAAGTTCATTATAAGCAGGCAGGAAGAAGTTTGGAGGGACAAGAATGAGTTTAAAGCACGTGAGTAATGAACTTCTATAAATGTTTGAGGCCAGTTTCCTGACCCACATGCAGAATCAACTCAATAAACAAGGATAAAGAATTATCAAAGGATTTATTATAAGAAAATTGATGATTAAAGGAGGAGGGATCCGAGTTCTGGAGAGAATCATCTGGATCTATAAGACAAAGGAGCTGTTAGATGAAGTGGAGAACCACTGTGATCACAAGAGAGAAATGATGAAGATGGTCTTACCGTAAGACTCTTACGGTAACAGGATTATCTTAGAACTTTAGAGGGCAGGAGATCCCGGTGGAGTGTGTGTGAGAGCTGGAGATGTTGAGATCCTGACGTGATTGGAGCAGAGCGTGAGAGCGGGCAGGCAAGTGTTCGGCAGGAGAGCTTGAGAACTGCTGAGGATGTACATGGAGCTGAAGGGATGTTGGAACGAGGTTGTAGCAGCGAGTTTGAAGGAGTCCGGAGATGGCTTGGTGAAGGAGTTTTTAATTATTATGATTCATGTCTGCTTACAAATGTATCCTGCTTGTAACCTTTTAATTTTCAGCATCAGCTTTCGATGCACGGACCAAAGGTTTTGAACAATCAAAACACATTCCATTCTTGTGAGGAATCAGCAGAACTTTGTTTTGAATCAGCAACATCAACGGAAAAAGTTATTAGTTAGCTACCTGTGAACAGTAATAAACCAGCAGCAGCAGATTCTTATCTTTTTGTCATGAATGCAATCATGTGATGTTGTGCAACCTGTATTCTAATAAATACTGAGCTGAGAAAAGATCCCGGCAGAGTTCCACTCCGATGCCTAACCAGCAGACGGGTGGTCTCTCATCTGTCTNGGGCTCGACGGCGTTTCGAGACCCTTAAAAGTAAAAGAGGCGGCGATCCTCAATCCGGGGCTCGACGGCGTTTCGAGACCCTTAAAAGTAAAAGAGGCGGCGATCCTCAAATCGGGTTCGGCGGCGTTTCCGAGACCCTTAAAAGTGAAAGTAGGAATAAGGCGGCGATCCTTACCTACAAAAAAGCACCTCAAAAGTATTTAGCTGAAATTTCTCTAGGCTGTTTAAACTTATACTCCTTATTTGGATAAATAGTACATAAAATAGACATCTTATTGGAAAAAAAAAAAACACAACGCAGAAAAGAAAAGAATATAAAAGAATACAGGAAAGGAACTGAAAACGTGGAAAAAACAAAGAAACTAAAGCTGCACTGTAAAACAAAACAAAAACCAAACTAAAAACAGAAAAAGTAGAAATACACTATAAGAAATAAAAAGTCAGGTTAAAAGAAAAAATAATTAAAATCGACTAAAAATATAGTCAAATTAAAGCTACACTATAGAAACAATAATAAAAGTTAAACTAAAAGAAAAATAAACTATAAAAGTCTGAAGAGAGACAACTTCTTATTGCATTAACAGCATGAGTGAGTGGGTGAGAGGAGGACGGCAATGGAGGAGTAAGACGTGTTGGTGGCAGCTCTGATAACTTCAAGATTATCAGTGTACAAATTTTCCTATATCCGATCTATTTTAGGGCCAACTCATAAGTAAAACAAACTTGTGAGGAAAGGTACGTCTGAGGAGATAATAATAATGCCAAAAAAGGGGAAAAGTAAACAAGACGCTCAGCAGGATCTAGGCCACAATGAAGCCGCGGAACCGAATGAGGAAGCCACGCCAAACAGCATGAGTGAGGAGACGGATCCGTCGAACCGTGAGGTTCTGGTTGCAATTGCTACTCTGCGGACAGCAATCGACCAGGTTAAAAAAGATATTTGTGACACCATTGATGACCGCATACAGACTGTATACACGGTGCTAAGAGAAGAACTAGCTATAACTAAAAAAGAGCTACAAGTGTCCATTTCAACCCTCGAGGAAACCACTGCTTCGCACGACAATACCATTAAGGAAATTGAGAAATCCGCTACGTATCATTCGGACGAGGTTGCAGCTCTTAAACAGCAGGTTACTCATCTAAAATCAGAGGTTGAAAGGCTGAACACAAAATGTGAGGATTTAGANAAAAAAAAAAAAAAAAAAAAAAAAAACAACTAAACTTACATTACAGAAACGTATCCTTTTTAAAATCTGTTAGATTGTTTTTTAATGGGTAAAAGCCAAATTCTAAACTATGACATGACCTTATGCTAAACTAGAGAAGTTTATCAATGACAAGAGTTGTTTTGAATACCTGCTCATTTCTAAACCTCTCCATTGACTCAGAACATGGTAGTTGATCTGTATTAGTGTCTCTCCAAAAGCAACTGAGACCAAACAAGAAGATTTAAATGAAAATGAAACATTTAGTGTTTCCTTTTGTGGTTTATCTTATTTAAATTTCGGGTTAGAGGCTTATGAAGCTGCATTGTTTTACAAGTCACTCACTTTGACTGAGAATGATGGTGAATTATTTTATGTTGGTTTTATTTTTATTTCTATGTTTAATTTTATTTTTCTGATTCTACCTGCTGTCTGTGAATTAATTGATTTACTTTACGAAGCTGAAAGACTGTTCTAATATTTTGACACATGTGACCATATGTCAAAACAGGAGGGAGTTGGTGAACAAAGTTTTTTAAATCATAACCTCAACTTGTATTTTCTAAGCAAAGCTATGATGGACATTCACCCACCTCTGGGTTACGGATACAGACGGCACGGAGGCTGTACCCCACAAAGAGCTGCTACGTCTACACCCCGAAAACCCCACCCCGAGGCTTTCACCCCTGACGGTAACCAGAACTGCCCATGCTCTGTCTGATTACCCCAACAGGCCCCAGGACTGTTATGCACCCCAGAACAGTCACACAAATGGCTCCATGGACATGGCTGGACCCCAGAACTGTCAGTGCTGAGACAAACCGGACTGTGACCTGTCCCGCTCTGGGTTTTCTCCATCGATGTGGTGCACACGGTACCAACTTCGGCGAGTCTGCCTGTGACAAACAACACTCTGACCCTGAAATCCCACGGTTCATCGCCTGACGTAAGTCACTGTCATTGACGACACACCTCTCACACCTCATGAGTCGAAGCACCCCAGGCATTCTTTGGCTGAATGTCACGGCGTTCAGAGTTGGTTCTGAACGGGCTACGCTCCTCAAATCTCGGGGTCCCCACAGAGACTGATTTCGGGGGCCCCAGTGGACAAATATGGCTATGCGACTCAAAGGTGTGTCTGCATCTACCACGAGGCTGGTGTGGGACCTTCAAAGAGTGTTCTACACCACAACGATGATGTCACAGGGTCAGAGGTCACAGAGTGAAATGGAAACCAGCCAAACCATGCCCCCTCCCCTGTCAAAAGGTTTCCTCCATCCCTGTCAAAAAGCATGATGTGGTGGTGCCTGGAGGATTTTGATGTCATCACAGCTCTTCAGAAGTCACAGCCTCTCCGTGCCATACTGTTGACCATTCCATCAGAACTGAACTGAGATTCATGACAGAGTCTCAGACATTAGCTCGCTGTTTCTGGGTGGCAGGACGGGTTGAAAGTTACTGAACCCCAGGTTTTTGCTTCTACAAGAAATAGGAGTTGATGCTAAAAAATGAGAATGTTCATTCTTTAAAATAATTTTTTATTATTGCTGCTTGAATAAAGCTATTTGCCAGCAGCCATGTAATCATAAACAGGAGGGAAATGAAGGAGTTTTTAATTATTATGATTCATGTCTGCTTACAAATGTATCCTGCTTGTAACCTTTAATTTTCAGCATCAGCTTTCGATGCACGGACCAAAGGTTTTGAACAATCAAAAGACATTCCATTCTTGTGAGGAATCAGCAGAACTTTGTTTTGAATCAGCAACATCAACGGAAAAAGTTATTAGTTAGCTACCTGTGAACAGTAATAAACCAGCAGCAGCAGATTCTTATCTTTTTGTCATGAATGCAATCATGTGATGTTGTGCAACCTGTATTCTAATAAATACTGAGCTGAGAAAAGATCCCTCAGAGTTCCACTCCGATGCCTAACCAGCAGACGGGTGGTCTCTCATCCACAATGCTCAAAAAACTTAAACTAACTGTCTGGTCTGATTCTGTTCTTTAGATCTCGGGGTTTCTAAGAGTAAAATCTCTAACACTTGGAAACCAGCGAAGGATCACAACCTGGGCAGCGCAGGAGGTCCAAGGTCGGCAAGGGGAAAAAAAAGAACAAAAGGTGAGTACACAACAGGAAAAAGTTTGTATGACTAGAAGCTAGAAAACAGACTCTGGAGACTTGATTATACCACTAAGGTCGATCATCAGGCGAAGACCGGCCATCCAGCAGCTCCGTAAATCCCCGTAGTCTGATGAGGAGATTGCTAACAGGTGCTCTGCAGAATTACGCCCAAAGATCCGAGCAACGAGAGGAGGTCTCACTCTCAACAGAAAATGCACACACACACGGACCATGACACGGACAGAAAAACATGGTAAAGTTTTTAAGAGCACACCCTTTGGACTGATGAGAAAAAACTAGTGTCCACTGTCCAGTGTTACAGGGTTACCGCAGGTGCCAGACTCGTTTAGCACACAGCTGTGCCCCCTCCCCGGGGTGAGTCTGGTCTAAAGGACTGGCACTGCAGGGAATCGAACCCCATCTCATTACTGAGAGTACCATTACCAGTGCCGTAGTTTTTTTTTGTTTTTTTATTGTTTTTGTTTTTTTTAATTTTTTGTAATATTTTTGTAATTTTGTGTATTTTTTTTGTTGTAAGTTTTTTTTAAAGGTTTTATTGTAATTTTTTGTTGTTGATTTTTGACTTTTTTTTAAATAATTTTTTTGTTTTTTGTAATTGTGTTATTATTTTCTTTTTTTTGTAGGTTTTTTGTTTGTTTTAGGTTTTTTTGGTAAATATTTGATTTTTTTAAATCCTAATTTTCAACCTTTTTAAAATTAAAGGTATAGGAGATAAGGTGTAAGATTAAATAAAATAAATGTAACTAAAAATCCTATGTTTTGTAATTTTTATGTTTTTTTTTTTTTTTCGTTTTTGTAGGTTTTTTGTTTAAGGTTTTTGAGGGGTGAGAGGCGGGGGACAACCTGGATGGGTTGCCAGTCCATCACAGGGCCACACAGAGACAAACAGGCACACACTCATACCTAGGGACAATTTAACCAGACCAATTAACTTAACAATCATGTTTTTGGTCCGTGGGGGGAAGCCGGAGCACCCGGAGAGAACCCACGCATGCATGGGAAGAACATGCAAATTCCACACAGAGAGGCTGCAGAGCGAACCCACGACCTCCTTGCTTTGAGGCAACAGTGCTAACCAACTGCGCCACCATGCAGCCCATACTGGTCTTTTTCCTTCCCAAAAACATGTTGAAAGTAGTTTGTCCCATTATTGAAATTGTTTAACTGATATTTCCACTGGGAATGTCTGGAACAAATAAAGCAACCTGGACAAAGTTTTAATCTTAATTGTCTCAATACGAGACTCAAAACTTTAAAATGGGATAAATCCCATTTTTTGATGTCCTCGATTATTTTATGACTCAAGGGCTTAAAGTTCGTGTTGTATAACTTTGAAAGTTCTTTTGGAATATTTACTTCTAGGTATAATATATTCCCTTTCCCAATTCCAGTTGGTTTTTAACCCCTTTATGCCCAGATTTTGTTTTAGAGTTGTAAAGCATATCATTTTATCAGTTGAGTCCCTCTGAATCATGTTATATATTTATTTTTTCCATTTTGTACTTTGTTTTAAAGAAAATAGCATTACTATGTTACTAATTGGTGCCAGCATTACTATTACTACAATATTACTACAATATGTGTATTGTTTGATGGATATAATCTTGTGTCTGTCTCTGTTTAATAAAACCAGTCTGATCTAAACTGATTGACTGGGTAAGAATATTTTCTATTCTTTTAGCCAGAATGTGGGTAAATAACTTGTCATCCTGGTTAAACACGCTAATAGGACAGTAATTTCTATCAAGTTCATCCTTACCCTCTTTGGCGATTAAAGAAATAGATGCCTCTCTTCATGATGGCGGCATTTTTCTGTCTTTTTAGAATTTTTCAATAATGGGACCAGTAGATCTTTCATGTCCTCCTACCACTTTATTGGAAATCCATCTGGTCCTGGTTTTGATTTAGAGACAGCTTTCTTTTACAATCCTTTTTCCAAATCCAGCTTTCTTCTTCCTCAGTTTCTTTTCCTCCTCTGATTTTCAGATGTTTCTTGCATTTTTATTTTTATTTTCTCAATTTTCTCTTTTTCCTTCTGTAGTTTTTCTCTCTCTCTCTGCATTTCTCTGTAATCTGCTTCAAATTCCATCTTTTGCTCCTGCAGAAGCTGTGTCATCTCATTCAGCTTTTCTTCCTCCTCCCACTGAACCTTTTTGACATTTTTTGTCTCCTGATCAAATTTTTTCTTTTCTTCTTCAAACTCAATTTTTTGCTCCTCCAGATGTGTCGTCATTTCGTCTAGCTGCTCTCTCTTTGCCAACAGAATTTTTTGAATCTCCTTTTCCTGCAGCTTTGATTTTTTCTTTGTATCATCAAGAAACTTTTTCTCTTGTTCCAGATGTTGTGTCATGACTTCCATGCTTTTCTTCTCCTCTGCTGTCATGCTCTCAAATTTGTTTCTTTCTTTTTTCAGTGTACTTTTTTCCTCCTTCAGTTTTTCAAAAACATCTTTCAGTTTTANACTATAGCTACTAATTGACACACACATATATACATATATGTGTGTGTGTGTGTGTGTCTGTACACACACACACACACACACATATATATACATATATGTGTGTGTGTGTGTGTCTGTACACACACACACACATATATATACATATATGTGTGTGTGTGTGTGTGTCTGTACACACACACACACACATATATATACATATATGTGTGTGTGTGTGTGTGTCTGTACACACACACACATATATATACATATATGTGTGTGTGTGTACAGACACACACACACACATATATATACATATATGTGTGTGTGTGTGTGTCTGTACACACACACACACACACACATATATATACATATATGTGTGTGTGTGTGTCTGTACACACACACACACATATATATACATATATGTGTGTGTGTGTGTCTGTACACACACACACATATATATACATATATGTGTGTGTGTGTGTGTGTCTGTACACACACACACACACATATATGTATATATATGTGTGTGTGTGTGTCTGTACACACACACACATATATGTATATATATGTGTGTGTGTGTCTGTACACACACACACACATATATCTTACATATATCTCACATATATCTTATATTACATATTAAATGTGTGTATATTATGGTGACATTTGGTAAAAATATCAATTAGTAGCTATAGTAATATTTACCGTGTGTGTGTGTGTTCACTTGTAAGACTGTCTGGTGAGAACTGTTTCTCACATCTCAACCTATAAGTAGCTCTTCTCCTCTGTCTCAGGACGAGAATACAGAAAAAATAATATTTATGAAACTGCCACAGTCATATATTATAACTTCAAACTTTGAAAAATATTCATACTGAAGCTGCTATATACTGTAGCTAAATTTTAAAAGTGCATGTGAGCTGACAGTTGTCATTATTATATAATATTTATATTATTCCAGCCTTGATTAAAGTTCTTACAACAGTCAGCGCTTGTACTGGGGGGAAAACATGCTAACAAAATAGCAACGGGTAAATAACGGGGTTTATTTCAAATCTGAAATGAAAAAATAATTTTCCAACTTCGTTTCAGCCGAAACAAACAAGAAACAAGTTGCCGTTTTCATCACCAGCTGTTTTTGACATGATTCCTGCCTTTGTTTGTGCGACACGTCTCTCGGGGTCCGGCGCGAATTGATGACGCTGCAGCTTTTGAGTGGTGTTCGAAACGTCGAACACGGGGCAGTGCCCTAACCCATATATAGGGGACTATATAGGGAACGAAATGTAGTGAGTGAGTGAGTGAGCGAACGAGTGAACATTTCGAACACAGCCCATGACACGGACAGAAAAACATGGTAAAGTTTTTAAGAGCACACCCTTTGGACTGATGAGAAAAAACTAGTGTCCACTGTCCAGTGTTACAGGGTTACCGCAGGTGCCAGACTCGTTTAGCACACAGCTGTGCCCCCTCCCCGGGGTGAGTCTGGTCTAAAGGATTGGCACTGCAGGGAATCGAACCCCATCTCATTACTGAGAGTACCATTACCAGTGCCGTAGTTTTTTTTTTTTTTTTGTTGTAATTTTGTGTATTTTTTTATTGTAAGTTTTTTTTAAAGGTTTTTTGTTGTTGATTTTTTACTTTTTTTTGTAAATAATTTTTTTGTTTTTGTAATTGTGTTATTATTTTCTTTTTTGTAGGTTTTTTATTTGTTTTAGGTTTTTTTGGTAAATATTTGACTTTTTTAAATCCTAATTTTCAACCTTTTTAAAATTAAAGGTATAGGAGATAAGGTGTAAGATTAAATAAAATAAATGTAACAAAAAATCCAGGTTTTTTTTGTAATTTTTATGTTTTTTGTAAATGTGTTATGTTTTCTCTTTTGTAATTTCTCTTGTAAATTTTAGATTATTTTTGCCCTATTTTTCAACCTTTTTAAAATTAAAGGTCTAGGAGATAAGGTGTAAGATTAAATAAAATAAATGTAACTAAAAATCCTATGTTTTGTAATTTTTATGTTTTTTTTTTCTTTTCGTTTTTGTAGGTTTTTTGTTTGAGGTTTTTGAGGGGTGAGAGGCGGGGGACAACCTGGATGGGTTGCCAGTCCATCACAGGGCCACACAGAGACAAACAAGCACACACTCATACCTAGGGACAATTTAACCAGACCAATTAACTTAACAATCATGTTTTTGGTCCGTGGGGGGAAGCCGGAGCACCCGGAGAGAACCCACGCATGCATGGGAAGAACATGCAAATTCCACACAGAGAGGCTGCAGAGCGAACCCACGACCTCCTTGCTTTGAGGCAACAGTGCTAACCAACTGCGCCACCATGCAGCCCATACTGGTCTTTTTCCTTCCCAAAAACATGTTGAAAGTAGTTTGTCCCATTATTGAAATTGTTTAACTGATATTTCCACTGGGAATGTCTGGAACAAATAAAGCAACCTGGACAAAGTTTTAATCTTAATTGTCTCAATACGAGACTCAAAACTTTAAAATGGGATAAATCCCATTTTTTGATGTCCTCGATTATTTTATGACTCAAGGGCTTAAAGTTCGTGTTGTATAACTTTGAAAGTTCTTTTGGAATATTTACTTCTAGGTATAATATATTCCCTTTCCCAATTCCAGTTGGTTTTTAACCCCTTTATGCCCAGATTTTGTTTTAGAGTTGTAAAGCATATCATTTTATCAGTTGAGTCCCTCTGAATCATGTTATATATTTATTTTTTCCATTTTGTACTTTGTTTTAAAGAAAATAGCATTACTATGTTACTAATTGGTGCCAGCATTACTATTACTACAATATTACTACAATATGTGTATTGTTTGATGGATATAATCTTGTGTCTGTCTCTGTTTAATAAAACCAGTCTGATCTAAACTGATTGACTGGGTAAGAATATTTTCTATTCTTTTAGCCAGAATGTGGGTAAATAACTTGTCATCCTGGTTAAACACGCTAATAGGACAGTAATTTCTATCAAGTTCATCCTTACCCTCTTTGGCGATTAAAGAAATAGATGCCTCTCTTCATGATGGCGGCATTTTTCTGTCTTTTTAGAATTTTTCAATAATGGGACCAGTAGATCTTTCATGTCCTCCTACCACTTTATTGGAAATCCATCTGGTCCTGGTTTTGATTTAGAGACAGCTTTCTTTTACAATCCTTTTTCCAAATCCAGCTTTCTTCTTCCTCAGTTTCTTTTCCTCCTCTGATTTTCAGATGTTTCTTGCATTTTTATTTTTATTTTCTCAATTTTCTCTTTTTCCTTCTGTAGTTTTTCTCTCTCTCTCTGCATTTCTCTGTAATCTGCTTCAAATTCCATCTTTTGCTCCTGCAGAAGCTGTGTCATCTCATTCAGCTTTTCTTCCTCCTCCCACTGAACCTTTTTGACATTTTTTGTCTCCTGATCAAATTTTTTCTTTTCTTCTTCAAACTCAATTTTTTGCTCCTCCAGATGTGTCGTCATTTCGTCTAGCTGCTCTCTCTTTGCCAACAGAATTTTTTGAATCTCCTTTTCCTGCAGCTTTGATTTTTTCTTTGTATCATCAAGAAACTTTTTCTCTTGTTCCAGATGTTGTGTCATGACTTCCATGCTTTTCTTCTCCTCTGCTGTCATGCTCTCAAATTTGTTTCTTTCTTTTTTCAGTGTACTTTTTTCCTCCTTCAGTTTTTCAAAAACATCTTTCAGTTTTA
>SSNR01000206.1:921418-955757 GCA_006937965.1 Callopanchax toddi
TTCCAACTCTTTCTTCTCCTCCTCCAGATGTTGGGACATTAGTTCCAACTTTTCTTTCTCCTCCTGGAGACTTTTTTGGACCTTTTCTGTCTCCTTAGCTGAGTTTATCTTTATTTTGTTAAACTCCTTCTTCTCGTTCTCGAGATTTTGAGACATGACATCCACTTTTGTCTTCTCCTCTGCCATTTTGTCCTCCAGTTCTTTTCTGTCTGTCTTTAACTTTTTCTTTTGTTCTTTCAGGTCTTCAATGGCCTCTTTGACCTTCGATTTAACCTCCTCTGTCTTGTTCTTTTCATCGATCAGAGTTTCTTTTTCAGCCTGCAGGTCCCTGCGCTCAACCTCTAACTGGTTCCTGGCAGTTTCCAGTTTGTCCTCCTGTTCTTTGGTCTTCATGTCCAGTTTCTGGTTTTTGTGATCGATGATTGCAAAACACCTGTTGATCCTGGATATGTTTTTTTCAATGAAGACTCTCTCCTTGTCGATGTCGGACCAGGCCTTCTTTTTGAGTTCTTCAAACTCATTTTTCTCCTCCTCCAGATGTTGGGACATTAGTTCCAACTCTTTCTTCTCCTCCTCCAGATGTTGGGACATTAGTTCCAACTTTTCTTTCTCCTCCTGGAGACTTTTTTGGACCTTTTCTGTCTCCTTAGCTGAGTTTATCTTTATTTTGTTAAACTCCTTCTTCTCGTTCTCGAGATTTTGAGACATGACATCCACTTTTGTCTTCTCCTCTGCCATCTTGTCCTCCAGTTCTTTTCTGTCTGTCTTTAACTTTTTCTTTTGTTCTTTCAGGTTTTCAATGGCCTCTTTGACCTTCGATTTAACCTCCTCTGTCTTGTTCTTTTCATCGATCAGAGTTTCTTTTTTAGCCTGCAGGTCCCTGCGCTCAACCTCTAACTGGTTCCTGGCAGTTTCCAGTTTGTCCTCCTGTTCTTTGGTCTTCATGTCCAGTTTCTGGTTTTTGTGATCGATGATTGCAAAACACCTGTTGATCCTGGATATGTTTTTTTCAATGAAGACTCTCTCCTTGTCGATGTCGGACCAGGCCTTCTTTTTGAGTTCTTCAAACTCATTTTTCTCCTCCTCCAGATGTTGGGACATTAGTCCCAACTTTTCTTTCTCCTCCTCCAGATGTTGGGACATTAGTCCCAACTTTTCCTTCTCCTCCTCCAGATGTTGGGACATTAGCCCCAACTTTTCCTTCTCCTCCTCCAGATGTTGGGACATTAGTCCCAACTTTTCTTTCTCCTCCTCCAGATGTTGGGACATTAGTCCCAACTTTTCCTTCTCCTCCTCCAGATGTTGGGACATTAGCCCCAACTTTTCCTTCTCCTCCTCCAGATGTTGGGACATTAGTCCCAACTTTTCTTTCTCCTCCTCCAGATGTTGGGACATTAGTCCCAACTTTTCCTTCTCCTCCTCCAGATGTTGGGACATTAGCCCCAACTTTTCCTTCTCCTCCTCCAGATGTTGGGACATTAGCCCCAACTTTTCCTTCTCCTCCTCCAGATGTTGGGACATTAGTCCCAACTTTTCTTTCTCCTCCTCCAGATGTTGGGACATTAGTCCCAACTTTTCCTTCTCCTCCTCCAGATGTTGGGACATTAGTTCCAACTTTTCCTTCTCTTCCTGGAGAGCTTTTTGGACCTTTTCTGTCTCCTTAGCTGAGTTTATCTTTATTTTGTTAAACTCCTTCTTCTCGTTCTCGAGATTTTGAGACATGACATCCACTTTTCTCTTCTCCTCTGCCATCTTGTTCTCCAGTTCTTTTCTGTCTGTCTTTAACTTTTTCTTTTGTTCTTTCAGGTCTTCAATGGCCTCTTTGACCTTCGATTTAACCTCCTCTGTCTTGTTCTTTTCATCGATCAGAGTTTCTTTTTCAGCCTGCAGGTCCCTGCGCTCAACCTCTAACTGGTTCCTGGCAGTTTCCAGTTTGTCCTCCTGTTCTTTGGTCTTCATGTCCAGTTTCTGGTTTTTGTGATCGATGATTGCAAAACACCTGTTGATCCTGGATATATTTTTTTCAATGAAGACTCTCTCCTTGTCGATGTCGGACCAGGCCTTGTTTTTGAGTTCTTCAAACTCGTTTTTCTCCTCCTCCAGATGTTGGGACATTAGTTCCAACTTTTCTTTTTCCTCCTGGAGACTTTTTTGGACCTTTTCTGTCTCTGTAGAAGAGTTCTTTTTTAATTCTTCAAACTCTTTCTTCTCCTCCTCCAGATGTTGGGACATTAGTCCCAACTTTTCCTTCTCCTCCTCCAGATGTTGGGACATTAGCCCCAACTTTTCCTTCTCCTCCTCCAGATGTTGGGACATTAGTCCCAACTTTTCTTTCTCCTCCTCCAGATGTTGGGACATTAGTCCCAACTTTTCCTTCTCCTCCTCCAGATGTTGGGACATTAGCCCCAACTTTTCCTTCTCCTCCTCCAGATGTTGGGACATTAGTCCCAACTTTTCTTTCTCCTCCTCCAGATGTTGGGACATTAGTCCCAACTTTTCCTTCTCCTCCTCCAGATGTTGGGACATTAGCCCCAACTTTTCCTTCTCCTCCTCCAGATGTTGGGACATTAGTCCCAACTTTTCTTTCTCCTCCTCCAGATGTTGGGACATTAGTCCCAACTTTTCCTTCTCCTCCTCCAGATGTTGGGACATTAGCCCCAACTTTTCCTTCTCCTCCTCCAGATGTTGGGACATTAGTCCCAACTTTTCTTTCTCCTCCTCCAGATGTTGGGACATTAGTCCCAACTTTTCCTTCTCCTCCTCCAGATGTTGGGACATTAGCCCCAACTTTTCCTTCTCCTCCTCCAGATGTTGGGACATTAGTCCCAACTTTTCTTTCTCCTCCTCCAGATGTTGGGACATTAGTCCCAACTTTTCCTTCTCCTCCTCCAGATGTTGGGACATTAGTTCCAACTTTTCCTTCTCTTCCTGGAGAGCTTTTTGGACCTTTTCTGTCTCCTTAGCTGAGTTTATCTTTATTTTGTTAAACTCCTTCTTCTCGTTCTCGAGATTTTGAGACATGACATCCACTTTTCTCTTCTCCTCTGCCATCTTGTTCTCCAGTTCTTTTCTGTCTGTCTTTAACTTTTTCTTTTGTTCTTTCAGGTCTTCAATGGCCTCTTTGACCTTCGATTTAACCTCCTCTGTCTTGTTCTTTTCATCGATCAGAGTTTCTTTTTCAGCCTGCAGGTCCCTGCGCTCAACCTCTAACTGGTTCCTGGCAGTTTCCAGTTTGTCCTCCTGTTCTTTGGTCTTCATGTCCAGTTTCTGGTTTTTGTGATCGATGATTGCAAAACACCTGTTGATCCTGGATATGTTTTTTTCAATGAAGACTCTCTCCTTTTCGATGTCGGACCAGGCCTTCTTTTTGAGTTCTTCAAACTCGTTTTTCTCCTTCTCCAGAAGCTCAGCCATAGATAGAGGCGTTTGAGTCTCTTCTAGAAGGAGTTTGTCACTTTCCAGTGCAACGGATTGAATGATTTCTCCGGTTTTCTCAGAAATTTTGTTGTTTTCTGTTAAGTCGATTGAAGACATTTTTGCTCAATAAAATAGTACTATTTAAACCAAATGAATGTATTAAACAGAGTACTATTGATAGTTAAACAAACGTCTAAAATGGACAGTTGTAGAAACACAAGAATAGATCCGGTTTTTAAGAGCTATCAGTCTGACCAGCGCAACACTCAAAGTCAACCAACGCAATGATCACCAATCTGAATTCATCTAACAGACTTGTAGAGATCAAAGCCAACTCCTGTGGTCCTTAAAAGGGGTTTCCCTTATATGGCCGATGATGTCATAGCAGTGACATCATCAAAGGCAACAGACACCAACAAAGGTGTCAAGGTCATCCAAGGTCATTGAAGTCAACAAGACATTTCACTCATAAAACAAGTAATTAATTATATGTATAATG
Organism: Callopanchax toddi; assembly: GCA_006937965.1. Classification (NCBI taxonomy): domain Eukaryota; kingdom Metazoa; phylum Chordata; class Actinopteri; order Cyprinodontiformes; family Nothobranchiidae; genus Callopanchax; species Callopanchax toddi. Next base: position 925,335 of record SSNR01000206.1, read on the forward strand.
TATAAGTGCAATAAATCCCTTTTATCTGTCATGTTTTCTATTTTAACCCCCCTCCAATTAAAGATTTATTAAAAGTAATAATAATAAATTTAAACAGCTGAAAATGATAAATAATAATCTATGTCACATGTTAATTACTTTATTGAGCCTTTTAATAATTTCTAATTTTATTGTTTTGAGAACCTGACAGCAGAAGCCTCCAAGCTCCAACTCCCAGCAGCCTTTGCAGATCACTTTTATGTTTATTCACTTTGCTGATGCTTTTTTCCAAAGCGACTTATACACTCTACACCTATCATGCATCTGTAGGAGGAAACTGGAGTACCAACAGGAAACCCATGCATGCATGCATTGGGAGAACATGTAACTCCATGCAGAGATGCTGCAGCTGGACTTGAACCTGCAACCTTCTAGCTGTAAGGCAACAGTTCTAACAGCTGTGCCACTGTGCATGCAGCCTACGTGATACAGGCCAGCTCCAGGGCACCTCGGCACCCAGGGGTATTTACCCGATGAAGGGCCAACACATGCAGGAAAACCAAACCAAACCTGGGATTAGTGCCTCAACACAGCCCGTCCTATATTCCCTGGGAACAGCAAGTTGAGGCAAAAAGTCCTGAAACACTGAACAATTCACACATGTATTCAAAAGTTTAGAGGTCACATTAAGTTTATGTGTAAAGGTTAGANGCACACACACACACACACACACACACACACACACACACACACACACACACACACACACACACACACACACACACACAAGCTCATTTGTTTGTTGTGTAACAACAATGCTGCTTTAGTTTTGCACCAGGTTTCCAAACGTAGCTTCCTTAGCGTCTAGCTGTGACCTTGCATGTGTTGATGAGTCATGCTGCTCTTAACATTGATGTCATCAAAGAACAGTGTCTGCATGAGAGCTGAACACTGATTTAACCTCTGCAGGTTGGTTTTGTGGTTGTAAACTTAATTCATCATAATTAACACTTCCACTGGGGATTGAACCCATGACCATATGAGTGTGAAGCTGATGTGTTGACCACTACGTCAAGGTAATCATATACAAGGGAGTATTTCTGTATGATTGGTTTCCATTGAATCAATATGGTATGAATGTATTTGATCCTTTGATGTGTTTCTAGTTTTTTGGTTCCACTAAGAAACAAACTGGGAACTTTCAGAAACTGAAGCAAACATGATGGCTACACAAAATGGAGCAGTCCTTTAATTTAAAGTCTCTGTTTAGTAAATATTTGAAACTTGTCAAACTACCAAACATGACTGTGGCTCGTATTTATGTGCAAGTAAACCCAAAATGCCCCCGGGTGCCATCCTGTCAGCCCTCTGCTTCTCAAACATAAGGATGGGTCAAAAGCAGAGAAATCATTTCCCCATATGGGCATGAATATATGATTATTTATTATTAAACTCACGGCAGACTATTGTTTTGCAGTAACTCAAAAATGACAGCAGGTGGCGGTAATGTTCCCCTTTCCTGGGCAGGAGGGAGAAGTCTGGAACTTCTTTAAAAAAAGTAGAAACTGCCATAAAGGTAAATGTTAGACTTTAAAACATTTGATAATTTGTAAATAGATTAATTTAATTTTGTCTGATTTTTGCACAGTAAACACTTTATAGCTTAATACATAAAACAATTAGGATTTTGGGCTAAATGAACTGCAGACATGAAACATAAACTGGAGGGGAACGCCTCAACAAAAAGACAAAGTTTACTCCTACAATTATTAATGATCATAATCACTCACTGATCTGACATGGTTTTACATGGTGGAGTAGAGAAAGTGGGTAAAATAAGTACAGAACAGCCCACAAGTCTGACCAAAAACAATATTTAAGTCTGAGCACTGGATGTCATAAAACACACCATGGGGCAGCAGAGACTCAGCAGGTAATGACAGTTGCCTGCTGATCAGAAAGTCAGTGGTTCAATCCCCAGTTCCAGCAGAACACAAGCTGAAGTAGCTTTGGGCAAATTTTGAACACCATGGTTGCCCAGAGGGTACCCCGCTGCACCTCAGGGATGGGTCGAATGCAGAGATAGAACTTCTCCCAGGGGACCAAAAAATGATAAAATGTTTGAAGGTCACTAAATATCCTAAAACACCAGACCAACAGTGAAGTCTGGAAGTGGAAGCAACATGGTTTGGGGCTGTTTCTCAGCATACGGCTCTGGAACACTTTATATGATGGATGAATATAGCAAAACATTCTGGATAAAAAAAAAATCTCAAATCTACCAGGATGAAGATGAAACAAGGAGGACGTTTCAGCAGGACAATGATCCCAAACAACCACGAATCTCACTGGTTTCAGAGAAAGAAAAGAAAGCTGCTAGAACCCAGTCAGTCAGCTGAGCTGAATGCTAGAGAACGTCTATAGAGACCGATAAGGTCAGAGTTCATGGGATAAGAGGAATGAGCCAAAAATCACACCTGAGCAACACGAGACTAGTTTCTCCTACAGGAGACATTAATACTGCAGCACCAACAAAGGCTTTGGACCAAGAACTAAATACATTTCAGGAAGAGTCAAATCACTTTACCTCGAGTCATTCCATTTCATTACACATAACTTATGTATAAACATGGATGGTTTGATTCTTTGCGTGAATGAATTGGATGAGTCTTTACAAACATCTGGTGAGAACTTCATGTCAATCACACATTGAAATATTTTACTCAGAAAGCCGACATGTTCAGTTCTTATTTTTACCCGCTGTACATGCAAGACTACACATAGGATTACAAAAAGAATCCCATCTTTCTCCATGCGTTTCATCTTTACTTGTCAAGTTTCCACATGCAAAAATGAATACGAGAAAGTACAAAATAAAAATCCTAAGTGGAAAAAAAAAAAAAAAAAAAGGCAGATTACCTTAACAAAATAAAGTGTCACAGCTAGAAAATTCTGACATCTGACAATTTATTTAAAAATAAAGAAGCTGGAAAACCAGAGATCTTGAGATTTTTCCATATTTTTTTATTTAGTCTCTTTATTCTTAAGCAGAGTTACAGTATGTCTGCCTCTCAGTTTCCTCCTTCCACTGGTGATTAAGCTTTAAAACACACCAACAGTGAAATGAATACAGTAGTTACCATAGTACTCAGCCAGAACAACACATCTAAATTGGCAGTGGGAGGTGGAGAAGGGGCACACAAACACTAAGAACCTCACCGACCCGTCGCCTCGTCAAAGGAAAAGACAGATGAACTCTGAACACTCAAAACACGCTGCTGCCTACATATACTGTAGTAGAGCTAAAGGTCAAAATGCTATGACTTGGCTATGGGTGGGGCTTGTGTAAAAGATGAGGGAGGGGCACATGAAGGTTAGGGCTGGTCCCTTTCCTAACTTCCTCTTTGGGCAGGAAGCGTCTACTCCTTGGAGTGCATGTACAACAGGAGGTCAGCCACACGGTTGCTGTAGCCGTACTCATTATCATACCTGGAAATAAACAAGGATGAGATTGTAAAAGTGGACTTTATATCCAACACAAACTTGTGTCGTAACCATTTGTGCAGGATATCTAAAAACTCACCAGGAAATGAGCTTGACGAAGTTGTCGTTGAGAGAGATGCCAGCGCCAGCATCAAAGATGGAGGAGTGAGTGTCACCGATGAAGTCAGAGGACACCACCTGCAAGGAGCAAAAAAAAGAAATAAATATTTAAATTCACATCTTAAAACAGGAAGAAACCCTCAGTCTGAGGGGTCTCGCTCTTCATCAACTCACCTGGTCTTCGGTGTAACCCAGCACTCCCTTCATGGGCCCGTGTGCTGCCTTCTTAACAGCCTCCTTAATCTCAGCGTAGGAAGCAGGCTTGGTCAGACGGCATGTCAAGTCCACCACTGACACATCAGCCACTGGCACCCTGAACGCCATTCCTGTCAGCTTACTAAACAATCAGGAAAATGCATAAGTTTGGACATTTAAAGCTCTTTGGTAGATATCGTTCATGAGGAGGTGCATGTACCCGTTGAGCTCAGGAATGACTTTGCCCACAGCTTTGGCTGCGCCAGTAGAAGCTGGAATGATGTTCTGGTGGGCACCACGGCCATCACGCCAGGCTTTAGCGCTGGGACCGTCCACCGTCTTCTGGGTGGCTGTGTATGCGTGGACTGTGGTCTGTGTAGAGCAGAGGTATGTAGCATTAAACACTGCAAGACGTGCTCCAAACATCATATCTGGATACAACATGGATAAATTACCATGAGAGCCTCCTCAATGCCAAAGTGATCATGGATGACTTTGGCCAGGGGAGCCAGGCAGTTGGTGGTACATGAGGCATTACTAGAAATAAATGAAAGACATCGTATTCACACTCATCTACACCGTGGAACTCAGCAGGATAAAGAACAATTTGAACTCTGACGTGTGAAGCTACAATAAATACATGTTTATGCCAACAAAGAAAGGTACCTGACGATGGTCATGGAGGAGGGGTCGTATTTGTCCTCGTTGACTCCCATGACGAACATTGGAGCATCAGGTGAGGGGGCGGAGACGACCACACGCTGAGCACCACCCTGGATGTGAGACTGGGTTTGGGTCAGATGGGAGCATTAGTTAGAAACTAGACTCTCCTCCAAAATCTGCATTTCTTTGTCAGTGTGTGTGTGTGTGAGTGTGTGTGTGTGTATGTATACACATACAGAGGCCTTCTCCACACTGAGGAAGACTCCAGTGGACTCAACAACATATTTGGCTCCAGCACTGCCCCAGGGGATTTCAGCAGGCTTCATACTAAAGGGAGAGAATATGAAACAAAACAGTCAATCAGACTAAAGGTGTTCTAATTAGTGCACCCCCCCCCCCCAAAACCAGACAGTGAGCTGATCACTCCTGAACTCATTCCTGCAAGCAGCCATTAGACTGTTTAACAATTGGCTTTTTAATAAGACCTTCCTGTTGCAACATTCTTTAAAATGTGTTAAATTGCTGCAGTAACAATTTCCCCACAGGGGATTATGACGGTATTCATTCATGCATCTATAGAAAGTACATCATCCGTTTCTAAAGCAGCGTGGAGAAACCTTTCAGTGCAAAGTGACAGTAGGAATGTCTCTTGTATAACCATCGTTTTTGCTGGGTTATCATTTCTAGACACAATGCACTAAAACAACAGTGGCTAGGGGGAGGGGCAGTCCCATGAGTGAAGCATAATGCTTCATTCCACTACCAGGAACTCATGTTATTAAAGACCTACAGATCAGTGGACTCAACCAGATAATGTAGAAAACTATTAAAAAAAAAAAAGGAAAACTAAATCTGATAAAAGGATAGTTTTATGTTAACATTCTGATGACCCCTTATAATTCCTTACCACTGGAAAACGGAGATGGGGTGACCATCGACAATGAGCTTGTCTCCATCGTGGGAGACCTCACCACGGTGACGGCCGTGGGTGGAGTCATACTTAAACATATAGACCTGAGGAGGTGGGCAGGAGATGATGGGTTAAATGTAATACATTTACTGAAACACATTCTACACAGCAACACTCAATTACTTTCAACTACTAACAAAAATCTAGGATATTATTCAGCTTGTAGTTTTCTAGTTGAGCACAAGAGGATACTATAATCTCAGATTACAAACACCCTTATCCTTCATGTTTTAATAGCTTTACATCACCCACCCCATAGATATCAACTTTTCTCACCATGTACTTCAAGTCAATGAAGGGGTCGTTGATGGCTACAACTTTGATGCCTTTCTCGAGGCAAGCCCTCAGAACCAGACGGCCAATACGACCGAAGCTGCAGAGAGAGAGAGAGAGAGAGAGATAACAGTTTACAACTGAGAAACTTCCTTCAAGAGTCAAACTGGACTGCTTACGAGTTTAATAATAAACTATGGTTCCACAAAGGGCTAAAACCACTCAAATTATCAGACTAACTCCACCTGGGCCCAAGAATCAAGGTTGGGTGGTTGTGGAAGGGTGGCACTCAAAGGGCAGGAGCCTGGTGCCAAACCTGGATTTTGGAATATGGACTCTCAGAACTCTGGTGGGCAAAGAGCTAGAGCATGTGTGCGTGGTTGAATGATACCATCTAGATCAGGGTTGCCCAATATGTTGATCGCAATCATGGAGGCATTGCTGGTAGGTTCTAGAGTTTCTGTATTACAGACTTGACTATATGTGAAACAAATACAAAATTAAACAAAAACTCATTCAACAAATGAGCAGTTGAAGTTATTTTATTTTTTAGCAATTTCGCAATGGAGCTGCATCACCTGGTGATCGTGTAGCATGCTCAGCCGGATGGTGAACAAGTGAATGTTCAAGTCCTTTGCTGCCACTATACATCTGCACAAGCAGCCATTATAAAAAGCCAAACCAATCTCAAATAGGCGACTGTTTTTAAGCAACTAGTTACTCCATTTTTGGACTTCCAAGATCTAAACTGACAATTAGGCCCATGTATGTCCAAATGTCACCTGTGTAAATATTTGTTGGACTGATGAATCAGACAAAAAAAAAAAAAATGTTACGCATCGTCCAACCTCATTTCTCAGTGACAAAACTCTGCAAGAGAATCCATCATCCTTCCTAAACAGACCACAACCAACCCATTCCTGACTTACTGAACCAGTGCTCTTTCTAAACATCCTGTTAATAAAACATGAGGCTCAAACTCACCCATTGATTCCAACACAGAGGTCCGACATGGTTGCTGCTTCTTAGGGGAGTGTGGAGTTTCCTGGACAACAATAGAAAGACCAGTGAGACTCAAGAAGACAACAGCTCATAAATGATGTAACCTGACCTTCAAGAGTTCACATGGAGGCTCAAAGTGAACAAAACTGACTTAAGAACAGCTTTAAACTGGTCTGTTAGTCCAGTCGGACTGGTTAGCCATGTTACCATTTTCAAGTAATAAAATGCTAAACTACAGAGAACTGTTCCACCATTAAACAGCATAGAATATATACATATGGTGCAGGTAAAGCCTAAAAAGTGTACCGTAGAGATCACTGAGCCTAGCAGCATCATGATCACATGACTCAGCACCACTGATGAGGCCAATTGAAAGAAGATCACAATGAAACATTATAATTAAAAATGACTAATTTTAATATCTTTGCTTTTCAGATGTTAAAAAAGTCATAATGCCAATTAACAGTTGCTGGTTGTGACAATGTTCCCAACTGGTTACTAGAAGAGGCCAATAGTGTCCTCACAATGCATTTAAAGCTCTTGTGATTTAACTAAAGGGAGGAAAAACAAGGAGATATGTTGGTGAGCAGCACACAAGTAAAAATCAAAGTGCTGGAGCGGAAAACATGCCAGGGTTTGAGTGTGTTGTGGAGAGATGTGCATTGCAGAGGTGGGGAAGTGATGCACCATGCAGGGACATGTTTAGAAAACAAGGAAGTAGGAGAAAGTTTCTAGTATGCGAGGCAACAGAGGCCATCTGCCAAAGTGATAGGAAGGAGAGTCTGGATTCAACACTACTGTGTTAACCTTTTCCTCAGCTCCAGAGCCCTTTAAAAACATTTCTGACCTTGCTTGCCCAGGGTGGGTTTTTGCTGTGTGACAGTAAACATGATTGGGCTGCATCATGTGTGGCACCAGACTTTGATGACCGTTCACCGTTCCTGGTTTGTTAATAAACCGTATGAATAAGAATGTGACATGTTGAGATGATCATGACAGGATTCACACATCGATGTGTACCTAAGGACCACAGACCCAGATTGTCCTTGGAAACAGCTGCTTGTCTTTCTAAACTACTATAATCTCCTAATCTGTTGTGCGTTTGAGTATCTGGAGAGGGAGCAGGCTGTCAATCTGGTGAAATGCATTGTGGGAGCACTAAAATAGACTGCAAGGCTAACCAGATTAGAACGCATCTACTCAACCTCACAGTTCCACAATTTCACTTTGATAAATAAGATTTTTGGAACATTTAAAATGGGATTTTTTTTTTAGAATGACCAGGTTTTTAATCTACTGACCTGTCTGACAGCAGTGAAGTAAAATGGCCCTGCTGCTGTCAGTCTGAGATATCATAGGGCTTTTGAAGGAGTAATTTGTTTTTACAGGCTTTCCTTCCAAAAGGTAGAGAAGCCATTTTGTGCTCTGCAGCTAGCATCTATAACACAAGGTCACTAGAGGAGAATGAGAGATAGAAAGGGAGGTGGGGGTGTGCATGTGGCATGACACTGCTGTTTCTCACATTTCTTGTACGTTTACAAAAGCCAGCAGTCTGTTTCAGGCCTTCCTCCTCCCCCGGTCACTTTCACAACTCATCTGTTTCCCCTCTCCCTCCCTGAATACTAACCTCAGTTTTCCCAGCATAGAGTAGTTACCCCTGGCTTCCAAAACAAAATGGCTGCTCTGCTGACAGATGATACTACAGAGTGGTCTAATCTGCTTTTCTAAAGCAGGTGGAAACTTCCTCTGGATGAACAATCCTACAGGTCAATGAGGTAAATCAGGTGGGACTGATTTTCAGATGTGTGCCTCCAGATGTAAAAATGTTGCACCTTTAACTTTAAGCCAACATGCTTAGGCAAGCTTCAGAGCACACTCCTTCACATCCTCTAGTGCTGCCCTACAGCTTTTTAAACGACTGTCAAAACTAAAGAGGCAGAGGAGACAGACGATGGGAGTTACAATGATTACACAGTGAGCCGAAAGAATTTCTCAAGACTGAGGCACAATACAGATGACTCTAGGACAGAACAAACATGAGGCTTAACTTATTCAGCCAGGGCATAATTTGTTGGAGAAACTCAAATTTGGACTCCTTGTTCGGTGAATGAAACGCGTAGATCACTTTTGTAGATTTGTTTTTATCTGGACCAGTTTGTAATCAAAAGCCCAAAGAAATAAACAAACATGAATAAGTCTCATCTACTTCAACCTCTTCATTGCCCTTTTACAGTCCCTCCCCCATCACCAGTACCCCATAAGCTCATCTAGTTACCCTCAGTTCTCCTGCACATAGCTCCAGCCCCCCAACCTAATGATTAAATTCAGTGACCTAGAGCTTGTCACCTCTTTGTCTAGATTTAGCACAACCTCCCCTCCCCCTAAACATCAACCAATTTTCTCACCAACACAAGTGGTAAAGAACAGGACTTGGCTAAAAATGACTACTAAAATGACTGAAGGCAGGTTGTACATATGTATGTCACTGTCACCTCTACAAACACTGGAAAAATGAACCTCTTTACATCATCAACCTTACAGAAACATTAGAAAGTATGTAGTGACAGTGACTTGTCCTGAATCCATATGGATTTAGGTTATGAATAATAAGAACAATATATTTGAATGTAATCACAATCTCCCTATGGTTGCCAGGAGGAACAAAGTCCAGAATAAAAGAACTGCACTGACATCATTCTTTACTTTAGTTCAGTTTGTGGACCGACTGAAAATGTGGACGTTTGAATGAATTTCTATCCTCACTTCACCTCTCTACGCCCCTCCCACAGCCTTCCTCCTCCATCCACCCTCCTTGCTAGTCAAACCTTCCCCCAGCTTCCCGTCACACCCATCCTGCCAGTGTTTTTCCACTGCAGTAGGTCGATTGGACAGAAATCATACAGACTATCCAATTAGATACCGCCTTTCCCTCATGCCCACCTTCTGGGGAGTCACCGTCATACAAACTATTAGTCACATGTTCTACATGCAACTACAGCAAAAAAAGTTTTATTTTGCTTCCCGCAGTTTGTCATTTCCTCTTCAGCATTATCCTGGCCTACAATGTCATAAAGTCACTGACAAAATGTCACTTTGCAGCTTTGAACTAGTCAGTCAAATGTCCATCCCCATCACATAACCTGTGACACATGCACACAAGTTCCACAGCCTGTCAGGTTTAACATTTATAAACCTAAAGTGTATTTGAATGTCATCTCAGGAGACTAACGTTACCAGAACAGTAACCACTGAAAGACCGTCCAGAACATCACTTACTTGGGGGGGAAAAAAAAGCCACCTTATATGAAAACACAATTATCATTTATTTAAACTCAGAATGCTGTGCAATAGTTTATAACATTAATGTCACAGATGTTTAAAAAAAGACAATATACAATTTATGTTCTCCCCCAATTACTTGATATTTGAGGATGAAAATAGTCAGATTTGTAGAATACATGCATCCTTCTTCCTCTAATATTAGGTTGTAATTTCCATCTTATTTCTAAAAATCATAGTTTCCCCCAAGTGTGGCGATTTGGATAGTCCTAGCCGACTCACAACCTGAACACAAGTAAAAATCACACCGTACTCCATGGGGTAGATTCACTTCCTAACAGTGGAGACAGTTGGGCAGAGCGCCGAGTCATTCTGAAGCCCCCCACCCACACCATGACTGGTTTATAGGTGAGCTGCAGCTGCATAATCAGAGAGGGACAGACACCAACCACAACCTAGAATCAAACCACACCACTACGAAGAGGAAACATTTAGTCAATCTCAAAATAACTCACAACTACTACTATGAATGATAGCAGGTGCAAATGAGTCTCGTGTGTCACAATGACTAATGTCTGGATGCAACACTCTGATCTGAGCTGGCTTAAAGTTATTTAAGCACAACTTGAAATGAGAACAAGAAGGAACCTATGCCGTGTCACCACGTAGCCAGTGAGGATCTTTAACAGTGCATTTCCTTTCACAGTGGAATAATGTGATCTTTGCATTTGTTTGGCTCTGGCACCAGATAGACATCAGACAATCGGTTTTATTTAAATGTCAGTTAATATAACAGCCCATTCTAATATTAGCTGAATGAGGGTATGTGTGCACGTTTCTGCAGATCACTGGACATGATGCGAACACTCTTCACTAGAAAACTTGATAATACTTAACGCGTTAATACATTATTCTCATTAGACTTCTCATTATGTCATAATATAAAATGTTTAATGAATACATAGTAAAATATTGATGTTTATTCTCTTCACAGGCTCTTAAAGACAGAAGTTAGCTTGTAGCAGCTCTAGGACGCTATTGAGGGATGCCGTTTGTGACCTTCAAATTCAACAACCAGCTCACAATTGCCGACTTTGCTGTTAGTGACTACAAAGTGAACAGCTAAAAAATAGCTTGAGATGAAAGCTAAAGTGTTGAGAAGCATCACTGCAGCAGGCCTGGGCCTGGTGGTGCCCTTCAGCAGATGGAGAGATGACCTTCATCCTGTCAGACATGGCTGCCTGCAGCTGCCTCTGAGCTAACACGAATGCGAGTCATTCGTAGCTGTTTAAAATTAAATTTGAGTTTCTCCTTCTATCTGACCACTTTCTCCATATTTTAGCACAAACGCTTTTCTGGATGCTAGGCCTTTTCCTTCACTAGACGCGTCAACAGGTCCGTCGAGTCGAACTGCAGCAGAATCCTGCGACACTCGAGGCATCACGGTAACCGGATGGATCAATCTACCCTCGGGAATGCTGGTTTTCGTTTCTCATCACCGTGGCTTCCTGTAAATAAGAGTTGACGGTTCGTCCCTGAGCATCGTGAGATTTCATGATTGAGATTAGGGGAGTCACGTAGCTTCGTTTCCTCACCTGAGTCATCACAGCTCGAGCCAGAACTCAAAGGCAGGATTACTGACGGACATTAGGGGCTTTACATTACATTTTCACCGGATATGATCAATTTTACCGTGATAAACTCGGTGGTACAGGCGTTCGTTTTTCTACCGGATTACATAACACGGGAGTCAAACCCACTTCCGCAGATGCAGAGTTGTGAGCTACCAATGTCACGTTAGCCGCTTAGCGGAATTAGCTTCACATGGACTTGTTATACTGGGTTGTTCTTCCTTTGAAACGTTCGTGCTTTATTTGTTGGTTCAAACTAAGACAGATTACTCTAAAACAGGAAATCACCGAGGCTCTTATCCAACCATTCACTGCACATCCCCTCCACTGACCGGCCCGCATCCCTCTACTTCTTGTAGCCTTAATTTTAAGCACTCTGTAAACAACAAAAAGGTAAAAACTGAATTAAAACATCTATAGAAAATAGTTTTCTGCGCTCCCAATGCATGCCAAGTGTCCCAGGTGTCACCTCAAACGCACATTAGCGATTTTTAACCTTGAATTTGTGATGGATAATAGTCGACACGGAAAGGCCACTTCCGCGAGCCATGTAGCTCAGCTTGAAGTGATGGCGCCCTTAAAAATATTAAACTAGCTGAAAAAACAAATTAAAGCAAATATTTAATAATCTGCATACTTCCATTGCTTGTGACGACAGAAACTCGTCACTGAGGCCTAAACAACGACAATGAACGTGGCTCACCTCACTGCTGATGCTCGTTGAGTGCGCAGTCCGCGGCGCAGTGTTCCGCTTTTATACTGGACACGTGCCCCGTCACCTAGCGACGTGACGTCACGCATCCTCCGCTGGAAAGAACCATTCTGCACGAGGGACTGGTCATGGTCTCTCATGCTGTTGCCGTGGAAACCGGGGGGATGAACCAGTGGTCTGTCCGGTAAGCTGACTCAATATGGCAAGCAGTTTTAACATTTATTAAGTAGACTGCATATGTATTCCATATATCTATAAATCTATTGTTCCTTGTAGAAATTAACATTTCATATATTCATAGTAACATTCTTACTATCCAGAATGAACATTTCAGATATCTGAAATGTAATTCTTCCTAGGACAAATGACGTCACATGTCCTATTCATGTGTATTGGGTTTGCAGTGCCTCCTAACTACAAATACATTTCTCCTATCTGGAATAAACATTATGGATAGTAGAAAGTGAATTCGGACTAGGATAAACTCTCATTTCAGACAGCTCTAATTCAGCTGTTACCAGTAAAAACTCTTTATACTAGCAACAACATTGCTGTTTATATCTTCATTTGGAATTTTGACTAGTAAGAATACAATTAGTACTAGGATAAACTAAATTATTGCTATATAAAATAGGAATCACAAAGCGGTCCGATTGTTGATTAAATGTTAAAACGGCTTGCCAATACCATCATTAGCAGAGACCAGACGGAGAGGCCAGAAGAGCCTGAAGAGAAAGTGTTGGGAAATGAAACAATTTTCTCCCATTCCCACTATCACAAGCGGATGTGATGACACATTTTGTTCATTCCAGTGGACGTACTCAGAACTGTTACTCACTGTGCACGTGGCAAGGTTTCAGGATATAAACCTAAATACCTTAAAACCGTTGGTATACAGTAGATTCTATAATAAATTACACACATTCTACTGGGGCTTTACAATTCTGCTTCAGCTTGTTTTATTAGATGAAAAGCGAACGGTCTCCCCCACCCCCCATCCTACCAGAGTCACGTCAGACTGAGAGCCTACGTGAGGCAGGACGCGTGCAGCCAGCGCTGCAACGTGGGAAATCCCTGCACTGCAGCTCTCCTTAACCCAGAGAGCACATCTGCTTTCATCATCTCACACCGGCGAGGATTTCCTCATTTTATAGCAAAAATCTGCAACTTAATACAGTGTCTTAACTTAATAATAAACTGATTCTTATTATAGACACTGCTCTCAGATCATTTACGTGTAAAACGTGCCATCATGGTTAAATCAATGCAGCCTATTAAGGCTATAAATTTCACATCACGTATCTTCAAATACAGCCCACGAGTATTGGCGCCATCTGCTGGACAAACTACGGTTCTGCACATTGACTTCATACAATAAACTGAGATGAGATTAGATGAGATGAGGAAAGATAAGACTTTATTGCCTGTTTGCACAAAAAATAGGCTCTCATCACCTATCAGAAAATCTTTAAAAATTTAAGTCGTTATAATGACAAAATAACAAGTCACAGACCAAACAATTTAATAAAAATAAAGTTAAACAATTAAAATTCAATTTACCAGTGAATCTATATTACAGTGTAACTCTGCTTATGTTTAATCATGTTTTTTGAAGCACTATGTGATTTTTTTATTATCTTGAAAGATACTATTTAAATAAAGTTCACCTACTTATTTGAGTTGTGTATCTTTACTTCATTGTGAGCACACACTAATGGGATAAACAAACTGGGCAGATTTGAGCAGGGTTATTTTACAGCAAACCAGGTTGCATTTGAACAGTGTGACACAAACATACCAAACTGGACACATTCATAAAATTACAGTTCTGAATAATACATATGGTTGCAAATATTAGACTATAGAAGAGACTGTCATTGTCAAATGTAAATGTATCTTTAAAGATGGCAACGAAATTCACACACAGATTAAAATTGTATAGTTACTGTATGCACTGTGTAAATAAAGACATGTAAATATTTTAAATATATATTTGTTTCAAATCATGCATCCTATGGAACATAAACGCTTTAACATCCTGTTTGCATCTTTTATATAAGATTCCTTTGACATGTACAGTATTACCATAGGAAAAGAAGGATTATTTACATAGCACCTTTCTAGATATAAATCTCAAGGTGCTTTACAGTTATCTGTCACGACCCCAGCCCCCCTGTGGTTTTTGCCTTGGTTTGTGTCTCCTTTGTTCATCTGCCTGCCTCATGTGTTAGGTTTGCCTCCTGTTTTTCCCCATGTCATGTTTTGTCCTGTGTATGGATGTTTAAGTTTTAGTTTCTAGTTTCTTGTCTTGTCTAGTTGTGTCATATCTCAATCTGTGCTTTGGATTTGTCCCCTAGGCCTCCTGTCACTCCTCCTGTGTTCCTGTGTGTGATTGGTCCGGTGCTTCCTCGTTTCGTCTCACAGGTGTTCCTTGTGTTCCTGATTGCACCACCTGACCCTCGTGTTGCTAATCACCTTGTCTGTGTATTTAAATCCTGGTTCAGTGTCAAACTGCTTGTTGTTGTGTCTGCTTTGTTTCCCAGTCTTAGCTCCTGTGTTCAGCCCCTTGGTGTTGGTTTTGTATTTTGAACTGTGGATGTTGTTTTGGTTAATAAATCCCTTAAAGTTTTACCTCTGCCTCTTGCTCCTCCATCCTGCATTTGGGTCCACCTCCACCATACCTCCCGACAGTTATAAAGCTGTGTTTCTTGTTAGAAATGCTGTTTGAATGCTCAGTTCATGAACAACAATGAGGAGAATGTTCATGATCAGTGGAGTGAATCTGTGGAACAGTACGACTTAAAACACTGTAAATTAATCTTTAAAATTATATAAAAAACACTATATAAATACATGGATGTACCTAAATAGTCTGTAGCGTCCACCTGCAAAACCATTCCTGTTTTTGGGGTTGTCTCATCGTTGCCCTTTGTTGCACCTGGTGTTAATTTCATAACTGGTAAATGGCCTGAGGGGTTAGGGGTGCTGCAACATGTAAGCATCCGTGACCGTACAAATGCACGCAGCAACAGGAAGTGCAGATCACGGGCTGCGCATCCGGCCCGTGCTTGTTCGGACTGGCCCAAAGTTACCATCAGGTGTCTGATGGGCAGTCAAGCAGTGTGTTCTTGGGATTGTTCTCATCCTTCTTCCTCCAAACACAGTGAGGGGTGTTTATACCAAAAAATTCTATCTTGGTCTCATCTGACCTCATGACCTTCTCCCATGCCTCCTCTGGATCATCCAGTGGTAAGCTTCAGACGGGCCTGGACCTGTGCTGGCTTTAGCAGGAGGACCTTGCTGCAGGATTTTAATCCATGATGGCGTAATGTAACTAATGGTAACCTTTGACCCTGTGGTCCCTGCTCTCTTTAGATCACTGGTCAGGTCCTATCATGTGGTTCTGGGCTGCTGATCCCTCACTTTTCTTACAATACTCCACCAAGCCAGATCTTGCATGGAGCCTCAGTCTGAGGGAGATTAACAGTCATCTTGAGTTTCTTCCATTTTCTAATAACTGCTCCAACAGCCTCTTGTCCTGTAGCCCATCAAACAAACTACCGAGAACCATTTAGAGTAGCTGCAGTGACATTTCAGCCATAGATCAGCCTGCTGCTTCAGTTGATCAGTGGTAAGCTGATCAGTTTGGGGGCAAAACATGGTAGATAACAAAAGCAAGTCACTTTCTCAAAATAGGTAGTTCATGCTTCAAAAGCAAGTCCCTTAATCATAATGGATAATTTGTTCTTCAAAAACAAGTATTTAAGTCAATGAAAGTGTCAATGTTGTCAAAACGACAAGTTATGACACCAGCATCTTAAAACAGTCCAATGATTTAATCATGTTTTCACTGAGACAGATGACTCTGGAAGTGCTGCCCAATAAAGTCCAGACAGCATTACATACTGTACCATGCACGGCCTTTAGAAGACTAGAAGTAAAATAAAGATCCAAGACACTGAATATACATTTTATATTTGCAACTTTTCACAGCATTGTGGAACTGGAAGAAAACACATTTACAAAGAATAAACTCCCATTGGCCCTTTCATTCTCAGGGATTATGTCCCTATAAAGACTGTCCAAAAAGTCAACAGGTGTGTATATGGACCAAGACGGGTGTGGAAGCAGTTTTCTGAGATTGCTGCACACATTGTAATATTCCCTCTTCTTTGGCTTGGGACATCAATGGTGGCTCTCTCCAATGTGATTTCTTCCATGCCGTCTGCCTTTTGCTAGATTGAATCCCGTTCCATCAAAATATATGAATGTGTGCAGTGGTTCTCTGGCCTCCAATTCCAGGCTACACTACAGCAGGTGAGGGAAGAAGAAATGCCTAAAAGTTACACAGTAAAGCACTTGACTATAGTAAACAGTAAAGCATGCATACACGTTTTACATACTGGTGACAGAGCTCCTTCACTGTTCAAATGATACTTTGTACATTTGTTTCAGGGATATTTCATTCTGTCTGAGGACTCTGTCTATTGTAGACATTGATATTGATTGAGTATTTTCAAAGATGTTGTCATTTTCCAGAACAGCTCTTTGCTTTTCTCAGTCTTATAGCATTGTTTGCAACCACCATTGCACAAATGCCGTCCTCTTGCTGCAGAGTGAAAAGAGGACCTCTTCCACCTCTTCTAGGTTGTCTTGCAATCCTTTTTGAGGTGCAGAAAATAAAAAAAAATAAAAAACTTAAATATGCTAAATATTTACTGTAATACAATACTCTTTACTGTATTACACTACAGCATACTGCCACACCCAATCTGAGCTACAGTTAGAGTAAATTGTAAGTCTACATGTAAAAGGTCACAAGGTCATGTCCCAATGCAAGCCTCATGTATGACTTAAGAGCAGAGCAAATTAGTTTGTGTGAATAACTCTAAGTTACAGTATGCTCACCTCTTCTCCTGATGAAATGTCTGAATAATCAAACTGACAGTGCTTCTCTCAACATTTGGCTGCACCCATCGACCAGCCTCAGTCATTGAGAGGCCATGATTTACCACATGATCCACAAGTGTTGCCCTGATTTCATCAAGAATCTGTCTATGTGGTTGACCTCTTCTTCTTCCTCTCATTCCCCAGTTTTGTCCCCTTCCTCCACGCATCCTCAGCCCTCTTCCACAAGGCTGATAGTTTTGTAGATCCAGTATACACCTCATGCCAATCCTGTCTCCTAGTTTAGACATACTTATAGCTGTAAATTGGGGGTTCATGTGATTCAGCTATGAGTGACTGTGAAGAAGAGGCTTCTCATTGGTAGCAATAAATGTTCACACACCCTCTTCATCAGTGTAAGATCAGGTTCAGCTGAGAAAAGTTATTTACGGACATTTTCATGGAAACATTACAGTTTTTCTCAATAGCTTTGGCTCATTTCTCACAACAGAATTAAAGTTTTCACCGCTGTTAAGACGTTTCTCAAAACAATTAGTGCAAACTGCAAAACATGGTAGATAACCTGCAAAAGCAAGTCACCTTTTCAAAATGGGTTGTTCATGCTTCAAAAGCAAGCTCCTTAATCAAAATAGATTATTTGTTCTTCAAAAGCAAATCTTTATGTCACTGAAAGTGTCAGTGTTGTCAAAATGACAAGTTCTGACACCAGCATCGTATAAACAACAGTCACATGGTTTAGTCATGTTTTCATTGAGACAGATGACTCTGGAAGTGCTGCCCAGTGTAAAGTCCAGACAGTGTTACAGACCAGGCATGGCATTTAGAAAACTAGAAGTAAAAGAAAGATCAAGACATTGAATGTACACTTTACTTTATACTGTATTTTTACAACTTTTCACAGCACTGTGCAACTGGAAGAAAAGCATTTACAAAGAATCAACTCCCTTTGTCTCAGTGAACCAGACTGTAGTAGTTTAGAAACTGAAGATCCTGTAAACCAGACGCTGCTGCAGATCAGTCATGGACATCTAGACGCTCCGTCTGTCTGGACACACATTTCCATCTACATCACAGTGAATGTCAGCTCTGTCAATGCACAGAGGAAAGTTTCTTCTTGAGTGCTGAATCCACCCTCTGCAGGACTCTGCTGTGATGTCATCACAAGCTGCATCCATGGCTGCTCTCAGGGTCATTTGGGTCTGTGGACGCCGGTCATTTACCTTCCACCTCCAGGAAGAGAAAAACTCCTCAATCGGATTTAGGAATGGAGAGTAGGGAGGAAGATACTCCACTATCCTGTCATGTGCTGCAAACCACTGGCTGACCACAGCAGACTGGTCTCACTGGTAGCAATAAATGTTCACACACCCTCTAACTCAGTGGAAGATCAGGTTCACCTGAGAAAAGTTATTTATGGACATTTTCATGGAAACATTAAAAAGATTTAGAAACTGGATGTACAAAATGTTTGACAACATGATCAACACAACTGTGTGCAATGACACAATCAATGAAATGAAGATTATTAGTTGTATGAACAATGACTATTCAGCTGCTTCAAGTATAGTCCATTTTTACAGACATGATAAAAGCAAGTGAGAAAGTGACCATTTAGCGGATATTTGTATTTACTCAATCGCTTCATGTCCAAAAACAGTGACCACTGGATGAAATGAACAGGAAACTGACACTAGGTTGAGCCCAAATGACTACATGTTGTGAAGGTTGCACTGACTGTTGTGCAAACTTTGATTCTGTTGTGAATAGTGCACCAAAGCTACTGAGAAAAACTGTAAAAGGACTGAAAAGCCTTTAAAGTGAGTTTACAGTTTAGTCCACTAGGGGGCGGAATTCCCTTTATATCTGTACATAAAGCAGCATGGGATAAAAGACATCCAACTGGAAGTTTCAATACATATTCAAAAAAGGGGCCTTTTAAGGTAAACAAAAGTGAAATAAAACAACAAAAACTCCTTAAGAAAAACTTCATGATGCATTTTATTAGTGATGTTGAGTTTTGCTGATGATAATTTGGATATTTTTACAAAATGCAGCAAAACGAGTTCTCTTGTTGAACTTTTTGGGGATTGAAAGTAAACACTGACATTCTTTTCACTGATAAAAAAAAAGAAAATTAAAAATTCAATTTGAACTTCAGTAGCTGAGTCTTATATTAAAGTTTACTCTGATGTGAAAAGGCTAAGGGAAAACTCATCATCACTCACAGCTATAGCAGATAAATCTGTATTTATCAGTACGAAGGGAATCAACAGGTAAAATCAAAATCATCAGCCCCTCTGACTGGATGATTTCAGTGTGCTGTGCCATGTTTGTTGTCATAAAGTCAGCTTTTCGTGAATAAAATCAGTCATTTATTCCTTATACACACACCATTGATCACGTTTCATAAAAGGAAAGCACCTGTGTAGCAGGACAAACTATTTATTGATATTTAAGCCTCCTTGTGTAAACTGTCAGCTGAAATGAGCCACTTGCCAAAAGACAAATCTTTCATCAACACCTCCTACCACTACCCAACAGGAAATTTGGGTCTGAGCAGAGGTGTGTGTGTGTGTGTGTGTGTGTGTGTGTACGTTATTAAAGATTCAAGGTTTTCCCTCAAATCCAGCTCTGAAGAAACAAACCATTTGTCATGCTGTAATTTAAAATAATTTCCACATGCTGCCATTTGCTGGTGGTTTTAACAGCCATCATTGCTCCTAATTTTCACGTTTACATTGCTGCGTATATGATTTGATCTCCGATGGGTTTTCTTTTCACTCACAGCCCAGCGGTGATTTAAGGGAGCTGTAATGCAGTGGGTTTGAGCAGTTTGACACGGTGAGCCCACGGTAACATTAAAAAAACCCTCCTGACCCCCCCGGGGCAGAGAGCGGCCCTCTCTGATAATATTTTCACAAGCTGTGAATTATAAGTGTTTAAAAGGGCAGCGATTGCAGCCTAACGCTGAACCACAGAGTCTGACGGAGGGCCTGGAGACACAGATTTAGCTTCAAACATCCATATTTTATAGCATATCTACTGTTAACAAAGTGGACCATGGAAAATAAAACCTAGGAAATGACAGGAAGGACTGGGGATAAAGTGCTGCGTCTTTAATCAGACCAGCACCATCTAAATGTGTTTAAACCATTAAAAGATGCTGCTCAAACGTTTGTTCCCTGTATGGTTAAACCTGAAGTAAAGGAGTTTCCAACAATCTAACATTTAGTGATTATCAGGTGAAAGTTTGACCTAGAGGAAATGTTGTCTTCAATAAAACTAAAGGAACCAAAACACATCCGCTAGCATAAACTCTGAGATCTGAATCTATTTCTGATCATTTTTACTGCTAAACAAACCTCAGAAATAAGATCACGATCACATTAAAAGTAGCACCTACTGACCAGTAGAGGTTTCTTTATGAAGTGATTTAGAGTTTGTGCATGTCTCAGACTCATCCCTTTAGCTGTGCTGCTCCAGGTCTCCTGGGCCTCCCACTGGGGTTCCTCACTACGTTAGGTTTCTTTCAGGTTCCAGGCCAACTTCCTTTACAGTTGATTAAATATCTCAGACAGTGATCATTGGATGGACATTTAAACTGATTTACTTGAGGAGTCGAATCAGTTCAAGATGATCAAGATGATAATCCACAAAAATGGTTCTGATATGTTGATGACTTTAAGGGTTTTAGTGGAGGTAACAGGTTCTAACCTTTGTGTCCAATAGTACAGTGTAGTGGATCTATTCTCTGTAGGTGACCCATCCCTTCATCTCTGAGCCGCAGACAGTATCAGGAGGTTCAGCATTTTGACCAATGATACTTTGACACATGGCTGAGGCCAGGGATTGAACCCTGACCTCCTGATCAGTGGATGACCTCTCTACCCCTGAGCCATCGTCACCCCTAACACCCCTACTTTAGATTGTCCTATTTTTTTTATTTCCAATTTTATATCTGATTCTTGTGTGATATTTGATCATGTTTATTTTTAAATATTTGCCAAATCTCATCACACTTGTGAGGATTTCAATGACAATTTTCTATTTTACTCTATTCTATATTATCCTACTTTCTGGAAAGCAAGTGAGCTTTTATACAGCTTTAATTATTTTATATTTTAATTTATTTTTTGTTTTTACTAAATTAGATTTTTAAAATTTAGTCTGGGTTCCACATTAATCTTTTTTACTATTTACTATAATAAAGGATACATATTGTTAATAATAAATTTTATTTATTGTAATATAGGATAATTATTAATAATATCCCCTTCCATAGTTATTGCTGTTGTAAAGGTTTTGTTGGGGGCTGATCATATTTTCTTCTGCTGATGTTTGTTTTCTTTGATTAGCTGTAAAACACTTTGTATTTCACCATGTATGAAAAGTCATAACATTTAATATTAAACTCAGTAAAGTCTACAGATATTTACCTACTGTTCCTTGTTTTTTTTTATGTTTTCCTGAAAGTCCTTCCCAACACATACAGTAATCCAAACTGACTGATCACTCCAGATTATGTAATGTTGTGTGAGATGACATGACGTTTTCTTCCAGATTTAACCAAAACGACTTAAACTCCATCGTTTATCACCAGATGATCTTAGTTTGATATGAACTAAGATGCAGTTTTTGCCATGAGATTAGGGTTATTAATAAATTTGACAGTAGACTGAATTAGTGAAATATTTTCATTATTTTCTGACCTGAGACACAAGACTGATCTCTAAATCCTCCTCTCCTACGTTCCTATCCTTCTAGTTTACCTGTCTCTTCCATTTCCTCCCCCCACTTGTCTTCCCTGCCTTGTTTTCTTTGGCTTTGGCACTGAGGGACTGGATGTGTCACCTCATCACAGCAGCGATTTGTTTAGCTTGGAAGATGCAGTAGGATGTCTGTTAATCTGATTTCAGATCCTCAACCTGGATTTGGCAGCTTGGTCCGAACGCCGCTGGTTCTTAAACAGCTCCGTGAAGTCCTCCTCACAGCGCTGTCTGTCTGATAGACTGCCTGCTATAACTCTGGAATCAGCCTCGTGGCGTGTGGGTCCGTGCCAGCTTCAGCTTTTCCTTACTGTTGGCCATGTTTCACTGTGGAAACAAACAAGGTATTGAGCAACAAAATAAAGTATGGATCAGGAGCCCAAATGTACCATAATTACCTTTAGCTGCAGCAGCTGTTAGATGCAGATGTGTAATATCTGCTGTTTGGGTTTAAACCACAAGATGGACCTCAGAGCCAGAAACTTTGATTGTTCACTCAGATTTATTGCAAAATCTTTGCTACATCAGCTGTTCTTTTGTCAGTAGGTTTCATGTGTTTTGAGTTTATGGACTTCAGTTTGTTTATTCTAGTTGAAAAGTAAAGATTGAAATGAACCCAAGTTTAGAATGTTTGATATTTGTTAAAATTAAAGGGTCACTTCTTACAAACTACGATCAGTTCAGGTCTCAGTCAGAGAGCCTCTGTACATGTGATGGAATCATTCTGGGCCTTGAGACGTTAGATTATGTCCTCAGGTGACGTTAGTCAGGTGATCGTAGTGAAGTTAGAAGGACGCTGACTTACTGGACCTTTGCAGCCTGTTCCTATTTTCTTCTTTAACCTTCAAACTACAGAACTTTGTTGTTGAACTAAACCTCGTGTCTCTAGTTTTTATCATTTTCATGTTGTTGCAGGAATTATCTTTAAAGATCACCTGTCATGTGTTTCTGGTTTTCCCTTATGGAAAAAACAGAATAATTTAACATGTGTTTATAAATGAATAAATGTGACTTTTTCCCATGTGAAGGGGACGGGTCAGTCATTCAATGTGCACCACCTTGACACAGGGGTTCCGCAAGGCTCCGTACTGGGACCTCTTCTTTTTGTGATATACACCACCTCACTGGGTCAGATTATCCAATCACATGGCTTCTCCTACCACTGCTATGCTGACGTCACCCAGCTCTACCTGTCATTCCCACCTGATGACCTCACAGTCTCAGTGTGAATCTCAGACTGTCTCTCTGATATATCTAGATGGATGAAAGCCCAACATCTCCAACTGAACCTCTCTAAAACTGAACTGCTCGTCATCCCAGTCAAACCAACCATACAACACAAGGTCTCAATCCAAACTGACTCCCTGTCTCTGGCTCTACCTGGGTGTTGTGATTGATGACCAGCTGACCTTTAAAGTTCATGTTGCTTCTGTCGCTCGTTCGTACAGCTTCACTTTGTTCAGCATACAAAAGATCAGACCATACCACCTGCCGTCATCTCCCTCCTTGACCACTGCAACGCCCTTCTAACTGGTCTTCCAGACTGCACTGTGAAACCTCTACAAATGGTTCAGAACGCAGCAGCACGTTTGGTCTTCAATCAGCCTAAAAGAGCACATGTCACCCCTCTGTTCAGTGAGCTCCACTGGCTACCTTTAGCTGATCGCATCAAATTCAAGTCTCTAACACTAGCATACAAAGTCCTGAAAGGAATGGCTCCCATCTACTTGAATCCTCTTGCTAAGGCTCATGTCACAACTCAGTCACTCCGGTCATCAAAGGACTGTCGGTTAGCAGTGTCTCTACACCACACTCAGGACAGTCCAGACTCTTCTCATGTGTCGTTCCATGATGCTGGAATGATCTACCAAGAGCAGGAGCGTTCCTGTCCATCTTCAAGAAACTCCTGAAGACCCAGCTCTTCAGAGAACATTTTCTAGAGTAACACCTACCTTCCCAACAACCTTCCTTTACTTCTCTGTACTTTCTTCATGCACTTCACTCTATGTTGTGTTCTGTTTTTACTCACTGTCACCTTAGAGACTAGTGTCTGACCATCTAAGTGTGTTTAAGGTTAATGTCAGGGTTAGTGGTTTGGTAGCCTCAATGGTAACTTCTTGGTTATCATTTGTAAGTTGCTTTGGTTAAAGTGTCTGCTAAAAACATAAACATGAAGTTCACATGTATTTGTTCCAAATTCACACAGTAAACATGTTTTTTTTTTTTTTTTTTTACTGTATGTCACATGTTAAATTAACATGTTTTTCAAGTTCATGTGGTTTTCCTGTAAGGGTTATGAATGAATGTCCAAAAAGGAGTGAAAAGAGATTATGATTGTTTATTTAAAATAAAATACACTTTTTTCACTATTTCACATGTTTTAGAGACGTGAGATTTCTGCAGCCAGAATAAACTCTTCCATGTCAAAAACAACTGAATCAAGAAGTTACCTCCGTAAGGCTTGACACATGAAATAATAATCAGAAACATTTGATCTTTAAAAATGTAACTGTTGGCTAATGCTAACATAACATGTTATTTTTTAAAATTGTGCAATCATATGAAAATATAACAGAAATAAAAATCACAAAGATTACAGCATACCTGATAGGTGTATAGTGAATGTAAGTCACTTTGGGGAAAAATGTCTGTGAAATGAAATTAATATAAAAATAAATGAAAACAGCTTTTGTCACTTGCATCCTCCACCAGAGGGAGAGAAGAAACATGTCGCATTTTATGTTTTTGAGGAACGGGCTAATCCTGTTAAAGAGGTAGAGCACATAGACACTAATGTATCAGACATGAACTATATAGGGTTAATTATGGCTCATTTCTACAAACATACATATTTACTTATCAAAACACATGAACCAGGGCTGTTCATGTGAAACTTGCTGTTAGCCCTGTTGGCTTCAGGCCTGGACCACCATTCCCCTAACTCAGAACAAACTGCTATCCAGTCATCATGCAGCAGTGATGATTTAACTCTGCTTGCATTCCACAGGCTGCAACGTCACTTCTCTGATGGTTGTGTTTAAAATATGACTATTGCATATGATCATGTTAATGAAGTCTGATGGCAATCCAAATCAAAATGTTGACGGTGGTCATGGAAAAACTTCTAGATAATGTTTCATGACAGGTGTTCAAACTAGCTTTATGCTAGTTACTAAAAGTATAGTTTGGGCTAATTGTTTACATCTAAATTACCAGTTATAAGTTAGCTTATAGTGTTGTTCAGTGTTATTTTCATCCTGCTTCACATTTACCATAATCTTGTATTCAGTCTCAAAACATGAACGTTAGTGCTAACTGTTTAGCATTTAGGCTACATGTTAGTGGTACCAGCTCTGTCCACATCAAGTCTAAATAATGTCTTTTGCAGAAAGACCTCATTAAAACACTATCAGACCAATGCATGTAGCCTTTTCTCACTTGTGAACCAATGCAGAATGAAGACTGAGCTGATATCTGTTTCTTTTGATTTGACATCAGTGCAACATGCCTGGATGGTTGTAGTGCTAGTCTCGGGTTAGAAATGTGTTGGTGGTCTGGGACTGAAACCTATATGGTGTTTACTGATCATTCAGCAGTCTCTGTAACACAAACAGAACATTAAAGCTGTGAAAGTAGACCTGCTGTTCAACTCATACTAAATTCAGTGACCTTTAGGTTTTATTACCAAGCTGAATCAGGTCAGGTTGGGTCAGATAGATGGTCAGTTTGTTCATAATGTATTTATACGTGTAAGAAAAACCAGTGAGTCTCCAGCTGTAGGGAAAAGGTCACATAAAGTGTTTAGCTGATTGTTTGTGTTACTTTGTCAGTGTGTGTCTGTGTGCAGGTGTTTGGCTACTTGTTGCGGTTTGAATTTAGCACAAGAACAGAAGTTCAGTCACATGGCGGTTTGGAGGGATGTCAGGGTTGGAACGTTTGAGTGTGTGTGTGTGTGTGTGTGTGTGTGTGTTTGAAATGTGGTATGGCAGGAGTAAGATGACATTCTTGAGGTGCAGCGTGTCTCTTGTGTTCTGTTCACCGTCTGTCAGAAACATCAGGTGGGTCTCAGGAGGGCGATAAGCCAAAGTTTACAGATGATCAGAGGTAGAGGGAGAGAGGCAGAGGGAACGTTAGGGGAAGGAAAACAGGAAGGAGGACGATGAGCAAACACTTACTGGAACATTAGACGACTCCTATTCCTGAGAAACGTTAAACCTCTGTTGTGATTTTAGGACTTTGTTGTGTTTGTGTTGCTGTTTTTCATCCATAAGCTGCAGAGATGTTTTATTTTTAGGTTTAGTTCAGGTTTATCTTCACTTTAAGATCCTTTATTCTTGTTTTCATGTTTTTCATAAATGCATTTATTTCATCTTTTACTGCCAACCATCCTTTATTGTTTTATTTGCTGTTTAATAATTTGTTGTGTGTTGGAATTAGTCACACTGTGTTATACATTTCAAATAAAGTTACTAGATTTCCTGTATTTGGTCAATAGATGCTGTTTATTATTTCCATTTTGGAGCTAGAATCAGGTTCTCTCCATCAACACAAAGCACCAGGTCACATTTCAGCAGAAACCATATTTGTGTTGATCATACCTAAAGTATTACTACAAGATACAAAAAACTCAAGTCTTTCTTTCCTTTTGGGATATTTTTTGTGTTCAGTTTGACTCCAGAAAGAAAGTTAGCAGCTGATTCCTTCAGGTGATGGTTAATGTGACAATCATTTGATAACGCTCCTCAGATCTTCAAACAGCTTAAAGTCATACCTGGATTTTCATAATGATTCATTCATTTTAAATCATTTCTATTTGTTCTTTTCAAATCAAATCAAATGGCCTTTTAATGTCAGTTCACTATATGTTATACTGTTCCTCTCCTCTTCACAGTACAGGTATAAAATATAAAAATGTTTTAAAAAGTAGAAAAGTATAAACTTTTATATACTTTGTACATAACTTTTATAACTTTTTACTGAATAACAGAGCTTAACAAATGGTGAAAAAATGCTAACAGTTCAATGCAATTAAAGCAGCTTTTGCTATGTGCAAAAAGACAGTTAGCAGAAGAAATCCTATTGAGTTTTTTCATGGTAGCAGCTGTCATTTGTTTATTTGTTTGTTTATTTTGTTGAAATTGTCTCCTCTCAGATTTAAGGACAAAATTAAACGAACTGCAGTGGTTTCACAACAAGTTGAATACAGTGAAGGTGAGAGTTTAAAGATAAAAACTAAGTTTTTCTAACCCACCATATAATAAAAAATAGTACAACTGAACTCAGACGAAGAAAAATGGAAAAAGTAGAATTTGGGAAAACTTAAAACAGATTTTGAAGGATCTTAGTGGTTGTGCAATAAAAAGTTGGGCAACTAGGAGAAAAAAAAACTAGTAATAAATTCTCACCACACTGCAGTTGTGTATTTGTTATTCACGTTTCAACTGAACTACAGTATAAATAAATTATTAGTTAATTGTCTCACTTCCTGGTCTGTTCAGAATGATAAATCCTCATTATGTTTAAACAGCTGTAAAGTCAAAGCTCTTCATCAGAAACTCATTTAGATTCACTTCTCCAACCTTTACTTCAGTATTTCACAGCTTTTTTTAGACAGTTGTCTCATTTCTTCTGTCAGTACTTGACCCTCACACCGATCAGATTAGCAGCCTTCCTCTCTCCTCCTCCTCCTCACTCTCCTCCCTTGTCTCCTGTCACCTCCTCACATCAGCACCCAGTCCTGGATGTGACCGCTCCCCTTCCCTTCGCTCCTCATCTCTCCCTCCTCCTCCTCACTATCATGTCTGCCACTTTGTAAATAAGAAACTGTAAAGCCCATTTAACACTTCATCTAGATGATTCTTTTTTCTTGTATCCATCATTGCAGCCTTTGTTCCCTCCCTCCCACCCACCTCACACTTCATTTTTCAGTTTCTCTCGTCACCGATTCTCGCCTGTCTGCATCAGCGTCTCTGTATTCTGATGTCATGTGTTTGCCTTGGGCTGCCCGGCACACTTTGACATATTTATGGAGCAAAACACATGATAATGTTTACCCAGACAGCTTCTTTAATTGCCTGTTTAAACATCCAAATATAATAATTCACACTTCAAAATTCCTGAAGAGGAGGAGAAGGGGGGCAACAGGAGACCAAGTGAGGCAGAAAATTAGATCTGAGATCAGATTCGTGTGCAGAAATCTGCTCTTAAAGCAAAACCTTTGACAGTAATCATTGCAGGGATCAGTATTCATCTGAAGTTTGTTACAACTGGAACAAAACCAAGGCTGGTTTGAATCTGCAAGCAATAAATAAAGAAGTGCAGCATTTTGACTGAAGACCCAGATTTAGTCTTTCCAGGAAACTAGCCGTTCCTGGGGTCCGCATCCATGTTGAACAGCATTTAAAGCAGGAGTGTATCATATGAATCCATGGGGCCTCTGCTCCATCAGTGTCAGACACAGTCTTCTAGCCGTCACACGCGTCAGTTTGATGGAGTTGGAGCCGTTTTACCAAACAGAAACAAGATCTTGACCACCTGTGTGGATTTCTGCCTCTGAATCAGCAGCAATAACAAACACCAGCAAGAGTTCACATAGAATTGACTCAGAATTACAGAAAAGTCTACATGTTTTGGTCTTTGGGCTCTTTGTGGTTGGGGGGACATTCCTGTAATTAGCCGGCTCTTGGAGGTCTGGGCCAAAGGTGTACATCATGATTCTGACAAGCAGGCAAAGAGAGTCACGTTGGTGCTTGTTCAGTTAGAGTGTTTTATAAACCACCGTGCAAAAATGTTTCATAAAGTCCAAAAACAGAACCTGGTCTAACCCCCTTCAGGGTTCCTTCAGGTGAAGTTTGACACACTAACATCATAAGAGGTCATATTTCAGATGAATGCCTTTTTAACCCAGGTAGCTCTGATGCACAGTGCATCTGATCTGATCAACCTGTAAATAATTAATCACTAATACAGATATCCCAGTAGTTTCATAAAACAACAGTAACTAGTTTTAGGTAATGAGTGATGCATGTGCATGTTTAAGACTCTTATTGCGTTGAAGGAAGTTCTTAGGATGTGAAAACTGCTGTGGGAGAATAGATTGCAATAAAAAGACTAGTTTTTTAAAATAAAAATGCACCCATAACATCAAGTTGGAATATTAATAAGAAAAAGAACAAATACAGTCGAGTTCAGGAGAACAGCAGGGTTCACTTCCTCTGGCTGTTCTTTAATAGGCTGACTGGTTTTCTTCATGTTTGAACAGAAGTTTTAACAGTTTGATTTAATTCTGGAAATAATATGTGGACTTCTTTTTTCACATTTTAATTAATCTCTTGACATTTCAACTTTTTTCTGAATACAGCATTTTGACATTTTTTGGTTTATTTTCATGGAAAAAGGCAGAATTTGGAACCAGTTATAATTCTTCTGATGACTCTTCATCACATTCTGGAGTTTACGCAGACGGCCGTCATAGAAAGCCCTAACCCTAACACATTGTGACAACGTTTACATCAAACTTCTGACCACGTCTCTTCTGAAGGCAGACCGACTTCTCCTCAAACTGGGTAATTTTTGTAATTTTATGAAAACGTGCATGTTGGGTGATTAAATTATCTCTAGGTGTTTGTTTCTGTGCGATAAAGCAGCTCAGTTCTGATCGTATGGTATATTTAAATAGAAGTTTGGCTTAAAATCAACCAGAAACTTCAAAAATAATTAATAATACAATTCAATGAGACAAGATTCTGAAAGTAGACAATTAACATGTTTATATATCTCAGTATTTTAAACTTTTTCCTTTATGTCTCAACTTTCCTCCACATTTAACTTTTCTCTTGATGACCTCATTCTGGAAATACTATTGACTTTTTCTGGAAATAGTATTTGGAAAATGTATTTGCTGCTGGAAAAAGTTATAATATATGTATTAATCTGTTAAGAAAAAAGTAGAAAAGTAGGACTTTTTCTGATGAATTTTCAGATTTTGTTGGTGAGTTGAGCTAAAAGCACTCTTCCTGGCCTGCGGAGCCACAGATCACCTTGTTAGTCCTGATCTGAGCTGTGGATCCAAACCTGGAAGTTCCATCTGTGTGATTCTCTCCAAGGTTGAACGAAGGATCGGGTTGCCCCTCCAGCTTCCTGGTGTGTGCATGTGTGTGTGCATATGTATGTACTACATGAGTCCACATATGTACACCAGACTGTGTGTGTGTGTGCTGAATGAGGGCCAGGTACAGGCTGAGGAGGAAGATTGATCGTCCTGGAGGGACACTGCAGCTGGAACAGAGAACACCAGATAGGCAGACGGACGGACAGATAGAACCGAGGGAATAAATCAAAGAGAGAGGAAGAGAGGGAGGGGTAGATGGGAAGAGGATGTAGAGAAACGGGGGGGGGGGGGGGGGTGGGGGGGGGGATGGTAAAATACAGAAAGGATCTCAG